>CAJHQQ010003868.1:0-36606 GCA_905132885.1 Moricandia moricandioides | reverse complement strand
ACCATCAAGACGGATATGAGTAAAGCATCACTACAAGAAAACTAAGCTTTTACTAGGAAACTTTACTAGGAAAATATTTCCTCTTAAAATTACTACGAGTTAACTTCGAGTTTACGAGGAAACCATTTTTCCTCGTAAATTTCTCGTAAACTTACGAGAAAAATGTTTCCTCGTAAACTCGTAGTAAACTTACGTGGCTCTTACGAGGAAAAAGTTTTTTTCCTCGTAAACTCATAGTATCTCCTTTCCTCGTAAAGTCCTAGTAATAATTTACTACGAAATTAGGAGGAATGAATTTTTTACTACGAAATTAAGAGGAACTGGATAGAAAATATCGAATTTAAATCAAAAACGTGTTTTGTACGGGATCTTGCAGGAGATTTATGAAGTTCAATTCCCGGGTATGAGTTTGAAATGTGTTATCTTCAAGTGTGAGTGGTACGACCCCGTCGTAAACAGAGGTGTTCGGATTAACAAGAACGGTGTAGTTGATGTCAACGGTGGACGAAGGTACACCAAATTTTTTTTTTTTAATATCCAGGTTTCCAGTATTAATTAATTTTTACATATTGATCTTTATTTTCGTAGGTACAACAAGTTCAAGCCTTTCATATTAGCTTCCCAAGCAGATCAAGTTTGCTTCATTCCATACCCTCGAATTACTACCTCGGGAATAAACTGGTTAGCTGTTATCAAAGTTACACCTCGAGGACGAATAATCGCTGGAGAAGAACCACCATTACAAGAAGAAAAAACCAATGGGATCGAGGAAGCTGAAGCAGAAATTGATAGAGTTCCTACTCATTGATCCGCATAATCGTGAATACGAAGATGTTCCTGATCACTCAACGGACGAAGGTGTAGACGACGAGTTTTTAGAAAATGATAATGTTTCAACAGATTACGACAATGTATCCGAATG
Organism: Moricandia moricandioides; assembly: GCA_905132885.1. Classification (NCBI taxonomy): domain Eukaryota; kingdom Viridiplantae; phylum Streptophyta; class Magnoliopsida; order Brassicales; family Brassicaceae; genus Moricandia; species Moricandia moricandioides. The sequence continues at coordinate 35,684 of CAJHQQ010003868.1, read as the reverse complement.
AATTATGTATGTTTATAAGTTTGTTTAATCACAAAAATGAATTTGGATAATATATGTTTTAAGTTTGTTTAATCACAAAATCAATTTGCATTTGGGGTTTGGGGTTTATGTGTAGAAGAGGTTAGGAGTTTGGTTGTAGAAGAGGTTATAAGTTAAGGAAGTTGTGGTTTGGGGTTTGGGGTTTTGAGTTTAGGGATTTATAAACCCTTTCCTCGTAAAGCCCTAGTAATAGAAAACACGGGCATAGCCGTTTCCTCGTAATGTTTTAGTAAGGTGTTACTAGGGCTTTACGAGGAAAAAAACGCGGGCATAACTATTTCCTCGTAAAGGGTTTTCCTCGCTAAAGCCCTAGTACAACCATTATGAGGACCTTACGAGAAATAAAAAACACGGGCATAGATATTTTCTCGTAAGGTCGTAGTAACATTACTAGGGCTTTACGAGGAAACAAATTCCTTATATATACTCGAGCAATCCTGTTTCTCATTTGCTAGTAACCTTCTCTCTAAATCCTCTAAAGGTTCTCTCTAATTCGTAGTTAGGTGATTAGATTAGAATTTAGATTAGGTGTTAGTTTAGGGAATTTAGATTAGGTGGTTAGTTTAGGGAATTTAGATTAGGTAATTTAGATTAGGTTGCTTTACTTTTATTTAGTGTTTTATCATCAGGAGCAGCACGATGTCAATGCTCAGCTACGCTCGCAGTTGTCTTCGCTCACCGAGCATGTGACTTCTCTCACCGATTGTCCTCACATTATGGCGGTTGGAAACCCGCATTTAGAAAAGATGTTGCGTCGAGACGGGAACGCGGAGGGATTTCCAACCCAACAGCATCCACCCATCACAGTCACAGCCGGCAACCAAACTATGGAGAGGATTTGCCGAGCCAGGACGACGAGTTCGTTCAGCAATTTCACGACCAACATCCGTAGTTTTTTTTATTTTTAATTGTATATTATGAATTTTAAAACTTTTTGTATATTATTGTTATTTATATAATTTTGTTTTTTATTTTTTATTTATAATTTAATTTTTTTTTATTTTTTAAAAAAATAATAATTATATTTATAATTAATTTTTTTTAATAGGAAAAAAATATTTCGAAGCAAAATCCTCGTAAAGGTTTCCATAGTAATGTCCTCATAACTGGTTCTAGAAGTTCTTCGTAATTTATTACTACGATCTTACGAGGAAAAAGCTTACTACGAGCTTACGAGGAAACGTTTCCTCGTAAATTCGTTAGGACCTTACGAGGAAAATGGCTTTACGATGAACGTGTTTCGAGGAAACGTGTTTCGAGGAAACCCCGTCCTAGTAATGGACGAGTTTTCTTGTAGTGCATATGACAGGATGGAATGGTCGTTTATTGAAGCTGTCCATGAGAAAGATGGGCTTTTCGGGAAACGTGGATTACCTGGATAATGAGACTGCATTACATCAGTACAATATAAAGTTCTCATGCAATGGGCATCCGAGAGAAAATATTATTCCAGGGAGGAGGTCTACGCCAAGGAGATCCTTTGTCTCCTTTCATTTTTATTCTATGCACGGAAGCGCTCGTTAGTCTTCTCAATCACGCAGAGAACCAAGGAAAGATAACGGGGATGCGCGTCACACGCGCATGTCCATCGATATCCCACCTTCTCTTTGCTGATGATAGATTTTTCTTCTGTAAGGCGGAGTCCCGTGAATGTGAAGAAGTAATGAAAGTAGTCAGGACGTATGGAAAAGCATCAGGCCAATGCATCAATTTTGATAAATCTTCTTTACTCTTTGGTAAGCGAATTAATGCAACCACCAGGCTGGAAATTAAAGATGTACTTAGTATACAATATGAAGGAGGGATGGGGTCGTACTTGGGTATCCTAGAAGATATTAGCGGTTCTAAGTGTAAAATTTTTGCTTTCCTTAAAGACTAGTTGATGCATAGAGTGAATGGCTGGACAGGTAGATGGCTCTCGAAAGGGGGAAAAGAGGTGTTGATCAAATCCATTATACTTGCTCTTACGACATATGTTATGTCTACTTTCCTTCTCCCATTGGAGATATGTGAAAATCTTGCCAGTGCTATTGCACAATTTTGGTGGAGCTCTAATCCCCCAAAAAGAGGAATACACTGGTCAAAATGGGAAAAAAATTGTTTACCAAGAGAGGAGGGTGGGATTGGATTTCGCATGATCCACGAGTTTAATCTGACTATATTGGCAAAAACAATTATGGAGGTTACTACAATACCCTGATTCGCTGGTGGCCAGAGTTCTAAAGGGAAGATATTACAGGATGAGCTCGCCTTTACGAGTAAATTCTGTAAACAATCCTTTCTTATGTGTGGAGTAGCATTTCTGCGGCAAAGGAGCTTTTGTTATTGGGGATAAGACAGAAGATACACTTTGGGTATGAAGTTAAAGTATGAGAGGATCCATGGATCCCAACGACACCTGCTAGGTCAGCTACTCCTGTGGCACCAATTTATGAATCCAAATATGAGGGTCAGTTGATCTTATTAATCAGGAATCAAAGACATGGGAAGTTGGCTTGCTGGAACAATATGTCAACCTAACGATATACCTCTTATTAGGAGTTTTGCCACAAGTACGACTCATCGACGGGACACATTCTGCTGGAACTACACCAAAGAATGGGACAAATATACGGTCAAATCCGGATATTGGGTAGCCCAGAATCTCCTCAAGGAGAAAAATGAAAATAAAGTGCTAGAGCCAAGTGGTGACTAAGCTTCAAGCCTTTGCTTGGAAGCTAAAGGCGCCAAAGAAAATTTGCCATCTTATATGGCAATTGATAACTGGACACGTGGCCAGTAACAAGGAATTTAGTAAGGCGGGAATATGAGATTGTGATAATTATTGCCCAAGGTGTGGTGAACCAGAGGAATCTAATAACCCATTGCTATTTTTGAATGTCCGCCTGCTTTACAAGTTTGGGCACTTATCAACTCCAACGAGTCAAGATATCTTTCCAGTACCAAACATCTATGCGAACATGGACTACCTTTTCTGGAGGAAGAACATCATAATTGAACCTGAACAAGACAGAGATCCATTATCTCTGGATAATTTGGTATATTTGGAAGGCTCGAAATGATAAAACTTTTTTAGAGGAATAAATAGGGATCCTCTGGAACTAGTAAGATATGCTGAGAGTGAATGCCAGGCTTTGTTTGCTGCAACGACGGTGGTGTCATCAGTGATACAAGGGAACAATGACGAGGAATCCCAAGTCTTAAGCTTGGATAATATCTGCTTAATAGATGGATCATGGACAGGCCATGATCAATTTAGTGGTTGTGGATGGGTCTGGATGGACAGTGGTGGGGAATCGTCAACTCATGGGAACACGAAATATATCTAGATGAGAATCAATGTTGCATTCGAAAGTAGAGGCAACTGCGATGGGCGATGCGACAATGTGCTTCAACATTCGACATGCCAGAGCTTTGGTACAGATTGCAAGGAGCTGATTGCTATGATCAAGGACCCTCAAGCTTGGCCAAGCTTTGCTACGGAACTGGACGAGGATAGGAAACGCTACTGATTTTGCTTCCCGGACTTCAAAATTCTTTATGTTCCTCGAGCGCGCAACCAGTTTTCAGATTTTTTAGCTAAGACAACTAGATCCTTCTATAGAGAGTTACTTTTTATTGGTTGTTATATTTCCGGTCTGGTTACCCAGACCACCTCAAACTTGAGTAATAAAATAGCCCGTTACCGAAAAAAAAATGATTGTCATCAACATTTAAATGGATGAAGATTGCCATTAACAAATTTAAGTTAATAATTTTATTCGTTAATATAATTGAGAAGTTGCTATCGAGCTAATTTTAATTGAAGAATTTTATTACTAAAATATTATGTTAACATATAAAAACAATGATTTAAAAACTCTACTTGTGTTATATTAGACGGTTTTTTTATAAACTCGTTGTACTAATCCATAAAAATCGCTTTATTTAAAAATCAGATCCAAACTTTCTATTACAATAATATCAATTAACTTGTTAGTCAAGTCACTAAACTAAGTAGGCTTTCACATTAGGGTAGTTATATCTAGGGGGCACAAATAAACATAACCAAGTTTTTGGAGGTATTCGTGATCCGATCCATTTGGTTCGAATAATCAATTATTCAATCCAATTTGATCCGTAGCCACCAGGATATTTAGAAAATTTTAGATTTTTGGCACCGATATCGATTTGATCCGTAGAAATAAATAAAAACTAAAAAATACAATAAAATAATGTTTTGTTACAAAGAAATTATTTTATTTTTAAAATTCTAACTAGGTTTTGATCCATGCAACCGCGCAAGTTTTGTTTTCATTTATATATATATATATATATATATATATAGATATTTATTTTACATCATTAATGACAATGTTAATCTTATATTTAAATGTTTATATAAATATTACAAACACAATAACTTTATATTTTACATTTTAATATCAATTATTTCTTATTATATATTCATCTTATTAGATTTAAAATTTCTTATTAAATAAATTAATATATGAATGAGAAATCATAATTTATAAATTAATCTATTTTCTATATAATCTATACTAAATTCTGATTCAGGTTGTAAAGTTAAATTAAAATTTAGCAAAAAAATATGTCTGTTTAGATAATATATTTTGTATATATAAAATTTTAATATGTTCATTATATACATGTATTATATAGTTACTAATGTTAACCCGTTTCTGCCATCATAGTATATATTTTAACATTAATATTTTCTATTTATGAAAATAAAATAGAATTAATTATCAATTTAATATAATTTTATAATATTTCTTTCAATATAATAATTTTCTTTTGATATAATAGATTATGATTACAAAATAGATAAAAAAAGGCTATAATTTTATTTATATATTAATGTATATTTCATCACTAATTTGGAATTAGTGAAATATTTTACGTAATTTTTAAAATGTAAGGATCTTGCTAAAATCCTTTTCAGAATATTTGTTAGAATTTTTTAATATATATTTATACATAAAATAAAAATTTATCAAAAGATATTATGATTAAAGTAATTAAAAAGATTTTATTATTAGCTTTAATGAAATATATATAATAAAATTTTCTATTGATGGTCCAAAAAAACCACACATGACTCATAACTTCTATTTTAATAGAATAGATATCTAATATAATAAAGTTAGTAAATAAAGATACTTTAAAACTTATATAACATATATATATATATATAGAATTCTTTGAATATATGTATATATATATGCATATAACAAATCAGATCGGATCTTCGCTTCTAAAAATATTAGTATTTGTAATTTGCTTCGTTATTAGGGACATTGTATGTTAGTATTTATATTACTTTGCATAGTTACGGATATTCTATTCATATTGAAACAAATAACGAATTGAATTAAAATTTACGGATATTTTTGCCATGTCCTGGTTATGTCTAGTGACTTTATCATAGTCTTAATTAGCATTTATTTGTGCATGTTGGGATATTATGAATATGGGTGGGTGTTCGAATACCCGTTCGGGTTTGGATCGGGTGTTTGGTATAGAAGTATAGAACATGTTCGGGTATTTCTGTAGCTCAGGTTGGGTCCGATTATTTTGGGTTGGGTTTGGTTATTTCGGGTTGGGTTCGGATGTTTAGATTTTGTAAGAAAAAAAAAATCATTTTTAAAATTTCATGTATTTTAAAATATAAATTTTACTTAACTGATTTTTATTTTTTTAATAGACTGAAGAATTAATAAATTTGGAGATAAATTTCAAAAATAAAAAGACATTGATTTGGTTATTATTGCTAACTTTTGTTAATACATGAAATAAAAAGTTTGACATGCATTTTAAGTGAATATCAAATCATTTTTCTGTAATTATATGTATATTATATGATTTTTAAAGTATGTGTAACATCAATGTAAATTATTTAAATAAAATGAGAGATGTAAACTAGAAATATAAGATTAAGTGTAATTATGTTCCGTTTTCTTCGGGTATCCGTTTCGAGTTCGTATATTACCCCATTCGAGATTGGATATCCGATTTCTCCCTAAATCAATATCCGTTTGAATATTTTGCTATTTTGGTTTAAATTTTGGTTCGAATTTTTCGGATCGGTTCGGATATTGGGTAAAATGTCCATGCTTAATTGTGAATATCAGAACCCATTAGGGAACAACCTATGATTGTTGTAGACATAACTATTTTAACGCATTGACTTCTGTTGCGACTTGCGACCGGCGCATTTATATCAGCATTGACATCAACTAAATATGGTTCGGGAGAAAAATCAAACTAGATTTTCTTTCGTTTTTTTAAAAAAACTTGATAACACTAATTAAAATAATTATAAAATATGTCGTTATTTTGTAGATCGAGTCATAAAGCTATTATCGTTACAATATAAGAATAAAATCATTTTAAAAATAATCAAAAACATATTAAACTGGGGATAACAAAAAAAAGGTATGATTAACTTAAGAGTATCTCCAGGGGCGGACCTACATCTAAAGGAGGTATAGCATGTGTGTATGGACTATAAATGTCAAAACTATAGCTTGACCCGTGCATCCGCCACGGGTATTTTTTTATTTTTATAATTTAAAATTCAATATTAAAAACTCTTAAAAACTACTTATATCTTGTACGTACACGTTATCAGTTCAAAATTATTTTATCACTGTTGCAGTGTTATTGTATCTGTGATGGTTGTGATCAGTTTGCCGATATTTACATGAAGCAAAATCATTAAAATAGAAAGGATCTCAAGTTTATAATTTTGGAAAACCATATTTTTGAGAGATGAAGAAAAAATATATCTGAGAGATGAATAGGATGTAAGCCATAGGTACGTATGCCTTATAATAATTATATGTATTAAATACGTTATAGTTATTGAACTAACTTTGTAAAGGATGCTCCAAATATTCTTAAAATTATACTGATTAAAAAAAAGATTGAAGATTTCTTGTTTGGATTTTATTATGAAAATATAAAAGAAAATGTAAACAACTTTCTAGGGAAGGTCCACTTTTTAAAATATCGCACATGAAAGGAAGTTGTGACTTCTCTTTTAATAGTATAGAGATGAATAGGATGTAAGCCATAGGTACGTATGCCTTATAATAATTATATGTATTAAATACGTTATAGTTATTGAACTAACTTTGTAAAGGATGCTCCAAATATTCTTAAAATTACACTGATTAAAAAAAAGATTGAAGATTTCTTGTTTGATTTTATTATGAAAATATAAAAGAAAATGTAAACAACTTTCTAGGGAAGGTCCACTTTTTAAAATATCGCACATGAAAGAAAGTTGTGACTTCTCTTTTAATAGTATAGATGAGTTATAGTTTATAAGCTGACTCAATTTCATTTGGTTTTTTATGAGCATTAGCTTTGTTTTTATGCTCATTTAGTAAACAAATTTATTGACCGATTGACCGATTTTAAATTAGATCATAAATTATATAAATGATTTAACTCATAGTTTGCGCGTTTTATACTTAATATATATATATGGATGAATTCTGTTTTTTATGTAGGAAATATATTTTATATATTAATCATAATTATCTTTTAAAATTAATATGGAAAACCAAAAAGTCTAAATATATATAAGAAAGTAAAAGAATATTGATATCAATGTTCATATCATATATCTTTAGAATTGAAATATAAAACAAATATTCCTAAGACTCTTATGCAAAATAAAATAATATATATATATATATATTATATATATATATATATATGATTTAACTAGATGAATATTTTGAAGATGAATCATTTCAAGACTTTTATGTGTAATAGATTTTTGGATCACTGATTTAGCTTTGATTTAAGCTATTATTAATTGTTGCTTTTATTTAGTATTTAATATTATTTTTTGAATTTTTAATATTTTAAATTTAAATTATATTATAAAAATTGTTTTATTCTATATTTTATTTTATAATTATTTTTATAATTTTATATTTTTTATATTTAATTCTGAGTTAACTAATTTAATTCATGATGTAAATGATTTGAGTTTGTATTTACATATTGAAGCTTATATAGTAAATGGGCTAATCTGAACTAGTTTATAAAATACATAAGCTCATTGTGAGTGAGTTGAAATGAGAGATAGTTGATTTGAGACCTCTACATGTTCCCCACCCTAATTATTTTTCCCTAGGATATTTAGTGCTAAACTAATCTAAATGCTCACTTAAAATAAACATTGTTACAAGAACTTGGTTACGTACCCCATAGCACAAACAATTTTGCTTCCGTCTATAGGTATTTCGAGCCTATAAAAAGATTTAGATTGATCCCTAAATAAAAGTATAGTCCATGAATCACTTTTTCTCCAAATATTTAAATTGAGTGAAAAGAAACAGTCTATATTTATGGGAATGTCCAAAAGCAATGTAATTTGGTTTCGCGTAACAGATGGAATCAAACATGTAACTTAAAATTCTTGAAAATTTAGTTTGCAGATTTTTATTATAATTATATATAACTTTCTCAGAAAAACTTCCATATTTACTTGCACCCAAAATATCGCTAACTTCTAACATAAATTATCGTAGTCACTTGTGAAAGTTTTATACAATATTTAAACCAAACGAAATTAAAGAAAGACAGACAAAAAGAAATTATAGAACGGTTTAATTAGGCAAATTGGTATGATTGAATCTACCTGAATCATTGCCATGGTTTTTTTATCTTTTTGGTTTTATTTATGGTAAAATAAATACTATGTTAAAAATTAAATGATTTTTTTTTGGTTTCTAAATAATAGATTATTTTAAATGTTTTACTTTGTAACTTTTAGTTTTGTTTACAAATTAATAAAATAAATAAATATGCATCTGTGTTAAAAAAATATACATCTATTAAATCATATTATAATATAATAATAAGTCCCAAAAATTAAACAAGAATAAAAATTTAACACTAATTGTTTTACATATATTGATTCATAAAACTAAAGATATTTTGTGGAGATTTTTGTTTTGTTAGAAGTTTGTATGAAAATATTTCTCTTATATAAAGAAAATAACATTTAGACAATTATTAAGAAATATATTTTTTTGCAAAAATATACAAAAATATAATTAAATAAATTACCTAACTTTTTTGAAAATCTGCATAAATTATGATTTTTGGGTTCCTAAAATAATACTCTTTTTATTTCAAATTAAGTGTCATCGCAAAGTAAAATTTTAATTACAATATAAATATCTTTTTAAGATTTTAAGTTATATCTCCTTCGATTTATCTACTTTCCCTTACTAAATTAATAGAAATAGTAAATAATACAAAAATGAATAGTTATATAAAGGAAAAAGTGAAAAGTTAACTTTTTAAGTTATGTGAAAAAACTTAAAAAACAATTCATTTAAAACAAGGGGAGTACTAAAGTTTTGAAAACTAAGTTCCCTAGGTTTTAGAAAACCTATTTGTTCACAAGCTTGAAGGCATATGCCAATTCCGAGGGCAATGTACCCAAGCGACTGCTTATGGTATTTTGTTCTAAAATGCATATATATATATTTTTTTTGATATTAACAATTTTGTTAGCATTTGATGTAGTAACCGATAGGTTTGTGGATTCAAACGTTTAGTCTAAGAATGCCCACTCGAGATCACACGTCTTGAGTTCGTTGAGAACATAGTTCTAGCCAAAAGCAAGAGATAAAAAACAAAGCTCTTTGAATTAAATTGAAATAAAAGTTGAGTCTTACAAGTCAAGACCTCCTTATTTATACTACAATGAAAAGACCTAAGTCCTTAAGGATTAGAATCTAATCTTATATCCTCAAGTCTTAATCCTTATCACGTTAGTATTAACAAAATCTAATGTTTATCTAAAACATAAAATACGTAAATAAAGAAAAACCAAAACTCCTTAGTAAATCCATTCCCACGCTGCATCAGGTCACCCGGGGTAGAGAAAGATTCGCCCTCGAATCTTCAAGCTCATCAGACTCCAAATGAGGCGTCAGGTGCTTCACATTGAACACATCCGACGAACGAATATGCGGTGGTAACTGGACACGATACGCATTGGCATTAATCTTCTCCAAAACTTCAAGAGGTCCAATCTTGCGTGCTTTCAACTTATTGTATTCGCCCGGCGGGAATCGATCGCGAGTCAAAATTTCCCAAACCAAGTCGCCAACTTTGAACTGCACATCACGCCTATGGCGATCGGCACTATCCTTATACTTTGCTGAAGCGACCTGGAGATTGTCATGTACCTGTGTATGGACAAAAGCAATGTTGGAAACAAAGTCTATAGCCTGACCATGCTCCCGAGACCGATCAGGTGTAAGACCAAGACCGACAGGCCCAAGTGGAATGATGCCATAAACCACACGAAATGGGCTGAACTTCGTACTTATGTTAACAGCATGGTTGTGAGCAAACTCGGCTTGACACAACACTGAATCCCACGATTTTATATTATCCCGAACCAAACATCATAAAATGTCACCCAAGGAACGGTTAGTAACCTCCGTTTGCCCATCAGATTGAGGATGATAGGTGGAACTCATATCCAAACTGGTACGGAGAAGGCGCCATAATGATCTCCAAAAGTGGCTGAGAAAACGAGAATCTCTATCCGAAACGATGGACAAAGGGAGACCATGGAGCCTGTAGATTTCTCGAAAGAACAAGATAGCCACTTGTACTGCATCTGTCTTCTTCTTACAAGCCACAAAGTGAGCCATTTTAGAAAAACGATCCACCACCACAAAAATAGAATCGTGACCTCGCTGTGTTCTTGGTAAACCTAACACGAAATCCATACTGATATCAGTCCATGGTTGAGTCGGAATGGGCAGTGGCATATACAGTCCGCTGTTTGAAGCATGTCCTTTGATCACTGACACACCGAACACCGTTCCACAAAGCGAGCAACATCTCGCCTTAAAGTTGGCCAAAAATAGGATTCTGTCACAAGATGCAGTGTACGGTCCCTCCCAACGTGGCCCTCATTATGCAATTTCGAGATCAGTTGCAGACGCAAACTACACTCTGGCACACACAGGCGATTGTCACGAAACACAAACCCATCGATTAGTTTGTAATCATAAGGAATATCGGCTTGTAAGTCGGACCAGATAGAGCCAAAGAAAACATCATCAGGATACAAATCGGCAAAAGTAGAAAATCCCAGGACAGACGTATGCAATGTTGCGAGCAATGAGTGTCGCCGGCTTAACGCATCAGCTACTTTATTGGTGCGTCCTGATTGGTGTTTGATAACGATCCAAGATGTGTGGCGTGAAGAAATCTTGTCCTGGCTGCCTAAATGTTTCAATGCGTCATGATCGGTATATAGAACAAATTCTTGGTGGAAAAGATAGTGCCGCCAATGTTTAATTGCTTGCACGATAGCATAAAATTCCACATCGTAAGTGTTGTACCGAGCCCGTGACCCCGCTATCTTTTCGCTGAAGAAAGCAATAGGTTGACCCTGCTGATTGAGACCGCGCCTATTCCCATCTTACACGCATCGCAGTGTAGTTCGAAAGCCATCGAGAAATCTGGTAACGCTAATATTGGCGCAGAACAAAGCTTTTCTTTAATGGTTTCGAATGCTGCGTTTGCCTCTTCCGTCCAAAGAAACGAAGACCCTCGTAAGCAATCCATTATTGGTCCTGTAATGTTGCTAAAGTGGTACACGAAACGACGGTAGAAGGACGCAAGCCCGTGAAAGCTTCGAACTTCACTTATGGTCTTTGGTGTGGGCCAAGATCGAATTGCCTCGACTTTGCTGGGGTCGACTGCCAAACCGTTCTAGAGACAATATAACCCAAAAATAGAACCTGAGAAGAACCAAACACGCATTTTTGCTTAGCTGCGAAGAGATGCTCTCGTTGGAGGACCATTAACACCGATTCCAAGTGAGACAAATGACTAGTCATATCAGTACTGAAGATAAGTATATCGTCAAAATAGACCACCACAAATTTGCCAATGAAAGGTCGCAGCGCTTGATTCAAAACTCTCATAAAATTACTTGGTGCATTGGACAAACCAAAAGGCATGACCAACCATTCAAAAAATCCCTCCCGAGTCTTGAAAGTTGTTTTCCATTCATCACCGGGTCGTATACGGGTTTGGTGGTATCCACTCTTTAAGTCCAATTTAAAAAAGATAGAAGCTCGGCCGATCTGATCCAACAAGTCATCCAGCTGCGGAATTGGAAAGCGATATGGTATCGTAATTTTGTTGATCGCACGACTGTCAACGCACATTCGCCAGGATCCATCCTTTTTAGAGATTAATAAAGCTGGTACTGTTGTCGGGCTAAGGCTCTCACGCACGTGACCCTTAAGCAACAGTTCCTCTACTTGGCGTCGTAGCTCTTCGTGCTCCTGTGGACTCATACGATAATGTGGTCGATTTGGTAGTGACGCGTTAGGCACCAAATCGATGTGGTGTTGAATGTCTCAGAGAGGTGGTAAGCCGGGAGGCAAGTCAACAGGGAAGACATCAGCATATTCCGTAAGTAGGGGAAGGAAGCTCGAAGGAGGTGGTGTTGACGGTGAAGCCATTGCGGGAGTTGCTATTAAGGCCCAAACTTCCTTGTTGTTGTCGAGGTTGTTATCACGTATTTGTGCTTCAAACTCAAATCGTTGTAGAATCACTAAAGATTTAGTATCTGAAGTTGGCTTGGGCGGAGTTGTCGTTGGAATGCGACGTGTTTCTGGCGGTTCTGGAGAGGGTAGTAATGTGACCGTACGTCCTCCATGAGTAAAGCTATAAGTATTAGCTTTACCTTTGTGACTAACGTCGCGATCGTATTCCCACGGGCCTCCTAATAATAAATGGCATGCATCCATGGGGACAACGTCGCAGAGAACTTCGTCTTGATACGAGCCAATGGAGAATGTGACTGTTACTTGCTTCGATACACGAACATCGGACGACTCGTTAAGCCAAGACAACTGATATGGGTTGGGATGTTGTGTTGCCAGGAGTCTTAACTTACGAACTGCGTCTTCTGAAACTGCATTGGTACAACTACCAGAGTCGATGATAAGCTTACATATCTTTCCTTTAATGGTGCAAGTTGATCGGAACAGCATCGTGCGAAGCCACGACTCAGTAGTTTCTCGTGGTGCCAAGCAGTTGCGGCGAATGACCAAGATTTGAGACTGATGACCAACATCTCCTGCAATTATATCCTCACCGTCTTCAGTATCTGAGGCATAATTATCGAAACGTGGGTCTCCCTCGATGTTAGTTTCCTAAGTCAGTAACCCCCGTCGATTCTGTTTTAGACAAGCCGTTTGTTGATGGCCGTTTTCGTTGCAGTTAAAGCAACGCAATGCGCCTGTCCGCGTAGGTCGAGAAGCAGCGATGGAGTCATTCATATTTGCAGGTTTGTCGGTATTTGCACGCTCACCTTGCTCTTCTGGTAATTGTCCCGCAGTTGGAGTGTTTGGAGCAAACTGATTTGATCGGGAACGCGCCCCTGCTGTTGTCCAGTTACTACGTAACTGTAGCTCCATGCTAATGGCTCGCTGATGTGCTTCCGAAACCGATGTTGGGTTGAACTATTGTAGGGCATTTTTTAATTGGCTACAAAGTCCACCAATAAAACGCGACACCAGTTGTTCTTCGGATTCAACCGAACTAGTTCTTGCCGTCATGTGGAAAAACTCAGATGCGTAGTCGTCCACTTTTTTTGAGCCTTGCTTCAAATTTTGAAGTTTGTTGTAGAGCGTACGTTCGTAGTTATACGGAAGAAAGCTCCTACGCATATGCTTTTTAAGTTTTTCCCACGTATCAATCCGTGTTTTGCCCGAACGACGACGAGATTCCTTTAATTGACACCACCAAGCTGATGCACGGTTCTTGAAACGTGTTGTGACCAGAGGTACTCTCATGGCGTCAGGAACCTGTTTAAAGTCGAGAATCTCTTCTACCATATTAAGCCAATCAATAAAATCCGCAGGGTTCAAAGACCCTGCAAACTCTGGGATCTGCACGTTAAAACCCGAGTCCCATCGAGATTGTTGATTATTCTGATTGTCTCATTCTTGTTGTTCTTCACGACGTTCCTCACGCCGTTGATCACGAACCGGTGCTGCAAATAAATTTTCAGCCAGTTCATCTTCATCAGATTCAACACGTTGCGCTCTGTTTTGCCGTTGAGCGATGTTGTATTGTTGCTCTCTGCGGCCATGGTTTCTTTCGTGTTGATCTTTTAATACTGTAGTTAACGCGTTCTCCACTGCAGCTTGTAATGCTTCACGAAGACCAGTTGTAAAATTCTCCAACAATTGGCGCAGCTCCTCATGCTCGTCGTTGGTTGGTTTCCGTGGTGCCATGATCGATTTTTGATTAAGAAATCAAAACAGGAAGTCTCTGATACCAAGTGATGTAGTAACCGATAGGGTTCTGGATTCGAACGTTTAGTCTAAGAATGCCCACTCGAGATCACACGTCTTGAGTTCGTTGAGAACGTAGTTCTTGCCGAAAGTAAGAGATAAAAAGCAAAGCTCTTTGAATTAAATTGAAATAAAAGGTGAGTCTTACAAGTCAAGACCTCCTTATTTATACTACAATGAAAAGACATGTCCTTAAGGATTAGAATTTAATCTTTGATCCTCAAGTCTTAATCCTTATTACGTTAGTATTAACAAAATCTAATGTTTATCTAAAACATAAAATACGTAAATAAAGAAAAACCAAAACTCCTTAGTAAATCTATTCCCACGCTGCATCAGCATTGATATGTACATATAATTTATAATATTTTGATAGTAATAATATTTGTAAGAATTTTCATCCTAGTTTATAGAATTTTTTCTAATAAATATATTTGATAAGTATTGTTATATAATAATCTAATCTATTAAAATAGAGTCCTATTTTTATCTACTTATAAAAAATCATTGGACCATTTCATTAGTAACATTTATTATATTAAAAATATTATTTATATATTAGATCATTTGAATAAAATATACTATCACACATAAGAATATTCTAATATAACAATATTTATTTTTGAATATTTCCTATTTTAATTTAACAAAATCTTATAAAATCTTCTGATTGTCAATTTTAAATAAGTTATTAAATTTTTAATTATTATTAAATATTAGAATTTAATATTATTTAAATTTAAATAAAGAATAAATATGTTTATTATATAGTAATTTAATTTAGAAAGTTGGAAAAATAAATTTAATTTTAATAAAAATATATTATACGAGATAAAAAGTTATATTATATGATTATATGATTTTTAGTTTAGATTTGATAGTTTATGTTTGCAAATTAAATAAAAGTAATGTAGCTTATTTAAATTAAAAATATTTAAAATAAATTTTGATCAATGAGAATTATAAACAAAATTTAATCCATTTTCTTTAGAAAACATCAAAAAAAATTAACGAAACGGGTTAAATAGATAAATTATTCTATTTTGATTCTTCTATGATTATGTTCATTTTGTTTTTTAAGAATATATGAAAATAAAAATAAATTATATATTAATATCTGTCTTTTCATAAAAAATAAAAAAAATATGAATAAAATTATATATAATTATATATGAAAATATCGAACAACACATATTAAGTTACATAATACAAAATACTAAATAGTAATAAATATTTTATCAATTTGTTATAAAACTTAATTACAAATATATGCGCGGATGAGCGAATTAAAGTCTAGTTATTTTTAAAATGTAAATTCTATATTGACAAAATTATGATTGACTACAATGAAATGTTATTGATAATGTTGCCTAATATTTCTATGTTGTTAACTTGATAAAATTATGTTTTACCAACCATCAATGAAATTAATTAGTTTATAAAGTTTTAGTGTGATTTATAATATATGATATTAGATAAAAACATAAAGAACTTTTTTTTTGATATTAAAACACAAAAAACATGTTGTTGATATTTAATATGCAAACCTTTTTTTAAAATTGCTTAGGACATCCAAAAATGTTGGACCGATACTGCTTAAAAGATTAACAAAGTGGTTTAAAAAAATATATCTATTTCAAAATCTACAAAAGGAAACATAGTTTACACATTTGTTGAAAATGGAAGTTATACAAACTGATCAGCTGACCCGTTTTTTTGAACCTATCAAAAACATAGTTTACGCATTCGCTGAAAACCTGCTTATCCGCTGGTTCAACTTCAGCCTATGCGGCAATAGTCTTTGCAGCCCATCAGTTCTCTGGTGTCTATTACCGTCTTTAAATTTTCTCCTAAGCTATATTTAAATAACCTTTGACTCTCGAAAACGTTGTACTTACTTTTCATGCTGTGGCTATGTAGAACTCTCATTATGTAATGTCAGATATAAGATTACATCCAAAATTATGAGCACCCCTTTTGTGGTGAAATGTCTGATTACAAATGTTATACGTGTGGCCCATGAAGCCTTCCATGCACTCCAGACAGAACCAAGTTCTAAGGAATAACTTTGGCAGTCAAAAAATGACATGATAAAGGCTTTTTACACAGTAGAATGGAACTTATTTAAAGGTAAGATTATCATTAACCTCAGTTTCTTAACTGGAGGTCTTAGCTTCGGCTACGAGTCGGTTCTTAACTTTTCAACTAAGAAAAGTTAAGAACCGACTCTTAAATAAGAGTTTTAAAAATCGGCTCTTAGAAGAAAAGTGTAAAAAAAAAATTAAAAATTTCAGTTAAGAAACTGGGATTAATGATGCATTTATGTTAAAAATGGGATTGAAGACCAAATGGGTATCTTGGATCTGTTTCTGCCTATCCTTGTTCTCCTACCATTCATCCGTACAATTTTTTCCTTTTGTCAAATTTTTGCGATCAAACAAAATTATCCAACACTCATAAGTCATAACATTGCTTTGTAATTTCTTATATTATACTTTTGAGTTTCGAGACATAATACATATTTAAATAAATATCAATCATCACACATTGCTAAAAAGTCCAAATCATTATTAAAATAAGAGACAATTACATTTATAGACACTTTTTGACTTTGTAATATCACAATAAAGCACTTTTAACTTGTCACACACATTTTATTTGTTGAATGACAAAAATACCCCGTAAAGAAACAAACTCACTCTTGTTGGATCTCTCCAACCCCAGTTCATGCGAATTTTAATTTTACATTTAGAAACAAACCCAGAGAAAGTAACTTTCCCAAATATGGTCCAATTCACAAAACCTAATCCCTATTGAATCATAATTGTTTTTGATTCGTTTCACCCTAATCGGTGTTGTTTGTTTTGCGGTGATGAAAAATAAACCTTGTTTTTATCACCGGACAATCAGCTGCGTCACTTGAGCTTTTGCGGACGGTGGAGCCAGAGAAGCATCTTCGTCTCCCTCTACTTCTGGCTCGTCGATCTTCACTAAAGGTATTATTGATTGCTTTTTTTTATGAATTATGTTCCTCTACTTAGGCTCATATATAATTTACAGTGCTTGCGAATTTAGTGAGTGAAGAACATTTGAAGAAAGTCTTCTCGGAGTTGGGAGTTTTTATGAAAATTAATGGTTTTCCTTAACTTTTGTAATAAATCTGAAGAGATCCATATGTAAGAGAAGAAGAAAAGCAGAGGACTTAAAAAAAAGAGAGGACTTTTTATGCAAATTAGTGATTTCCCTTAAAGTTATTGGACAAGCGATGGTTTCAAAAGCATCTGCCCTGGTTCTGGGTCAGTCCACAACTTCTCTATCTCTTCATCCGACGGTGGTTTAAGCGTTGAGGAGCATCGCCGATGATGTTGCAGTTGGGTTTAAGCGAGGAAGGAGGTCACATGGATGGGTTAGGAGGAAGTGGGTTTCATAACCAGATTCTTCTTCTAGGTTTGAGTCTTTAACCAGGGAAAGGGAAAGGACCTGGCTTTCTTAGACCTGAAGGTGGTCATGGAAGTGAGAAACCTTTCTCTGATGATGTTATGAAACATGTCCATCCCGTCCACAGTACACTCATCCACAACTCACCCACTACTCCTAAATCTCGGAAGCCCAACTGACCTACTTCTAAACTTTTAATACGAGCCTTAGGATCAACTTTACCTATTATAGATCCAATGGCCAATATTAAGGCACTATTATCCATACACCTACAAAATTAAATGTCTACAAAACAAGGGTATTATTGTCATCTCATTGTGTTGGATCTTCTTCAATGTGTCTTGAATGTGCAAATTGCCTCTCAACGTAAGTCAATCTCAAAATGTGACATATATTGTAAACAACTCAAACAAATATATGCAAACTACTAACAAAAAAAAGAGCCAATAAAACAAAAAAAACTATAAAAAACCAAAAAAAAAAGGGAAATTGTTTTTTTGAGCCAAAAAAATCATAAGATTTTCCCATTAACATAAAAACGAATTTTTACCCTTTTTGCCTTTAATACCCTTTCTATTTTTCTAAATAAATCAAAATAAATTATTTTGCAAACCAAAAAAAAAATTGAAAATATATAAAATATCGAAGAAATAATTATACCAATGTATTGGTATTTTTTTGAGGTTTAAAAAGTTGTTAAATAAAAAATTAAATTTACGTTCTACGGATAGCAGATGCCGTGTTCTACAGAGTAGAATTCACAATCTACTTTTTGTTATGTGTCATATTTGTTTTAGAAAACGTAATCTGCTAGAAACAAAGTAATCCAAATAAATTTGGAATTTTCAATCTGCGTTTTATCTACCATTCTAAAATATGCGGAATTAACAATCTGCAGTCTACCAATAATCTAATTAATCGTAGAAATTAGTTTCAAACATTGTAACTGTCTTCTACCTATATTAGAATTTAGATTCTACGGATAAGTATAAACAGTTGCGAAAATTAAAGAAAGAGTAATTATGAAAATATTTGAAAATATTATGTTTCCTTATATTTAAATACGATTTTTTTAAAAAAAAAGAAAAAAAAAAAATCAGTTTTTTCAATTTATCGTTTTCTTCAACCTCTCTTTCATATTTGGGTATATATTTTTTCTTTTCTTAATTAGTTAAATATTTTAAATTTTTTAATATTTTTAAAATATATAAGTAATTTTATTTTCTAAGGTTAGTATTGTAATTTTTGAAAATATTATACTAATGAGACAATTAGGAAAATGATTATATTAATGAAACAACTTCATAGTTTTTTTGGCTCATAAAAACTATTTTCTCAAAAAAAAACACACATAAATGATCAGTATTACTGGAATCGAAAATACATACTATAAAATACAAGTGGTATATATATATATAGAGGAGTCGGAAGCAGAGATAGTTTGTCTTCTCTGTCTTGTAATATCAGAAAGTGTTATAATTTGTAGGGGGAATCTGGTGAATTCCCAAACCTTCTCTTCTTCCTTCTCCTCTCTTCCCATCGCATGTAACCGTTCCTCCCGAAAAACCCAGATCGAGAGAAGAAGAAAACATCGTGCTTCTGGGGGCAGTTATGGAGACGGGAGCGAAAGTAACGGCGGCGACGATGGGGACAGCGACGAGGAAAAGAGATCTGAAACCGTACAAAGGGATACGGATGAGGAAATGGGGAAAATGGGTGGCGGAGATTAGAGAACCAAACAAGCGTTCAAGGATCTGGCTCGGCTCTTACTCTACTCCTGAAGCCGCCGCTAGAGCTTACGACACTGCTGTTTTCTACCTCCGTGGTCCCTCGCCGAAGCTTAATTTCCCGGAGCTTTTGGCCGGACTCACGGGTGGAGGAAGAGACGGTGGAGATATGTCCGCGGCATGTATAAGGAGAAAAGCCGCGGAGGTTGGTGCTCAGGTGGATGCGCTTGGAGCCAGGGTGGTGGTCAAATCCGGCGAGAAACGTGACGTAGTTAAGAGTAGTAACGGGTTACTGGAACGGGTCGATTTGAATAAATTACCCGACCCGGAAAATTCGGATCAAGACGACGAGTGGGTGAAGAGAAGATAGTTTGTAGTTGTAGGAGGAGAATGTTTGTCTCTATGATGCGCCGTGTTCGCTAATATGCGCAAATCCGTTTTTTATCATTAGTGTTAATCATATCTCCATTTTAATTTTGTTCACCACTCCATCAAATCTTTTATATAACTAAACTCTCAAACTTCCTGATGTACAAATAAACTGAAAGTGAATTTGTGGAAGCACCCTGGCATATTAGTCAAGGTTTAAAGAAGGTTTTTACATTCCAACAACGCATTTTTTTTATAAATTATAGGATGCAAAGTTTATTGAAAGTTTTTTTTTTTTTTTTAAGTTTGTTGAAAGTTTGAAAGTAAATAATGATAATGCTACGGATCGTATGGTCTTTGTATGGACGGCAGTGAATTTAAAGTTAATATATGTTGTTTTTGGTGCAGTTCGTCTATTACGTTCTCTACCTAATAACCCATGGTTTGATGTATGATGCAAGACCTTTCTTAAAGGGTCATAAGTCAACGAAAGTTTTTCTTCACCTTGAGAATTTCTAATCCACTTCTGTATTAATTTTTCTAATATATAAATTCTATATAAATGTGAGTTTCATCCAATATATGCATCTATATAATAAACACAAATCTATTTTTAAGAAAAAAATATTGAGGAATGCTACTTTTACATCTATATTTAAGGATAGAAATAACATTTTTTATATTTTCAGTAACACATAGATAAACTTTATTATAATAGAAGCATCAAATCCACATCTATAACATAATTTTTCTATTTTAGGAGAAAATAATGAAATGAAAAAAGAAGTAGGTTAAAAGAGTTTCCTCAAGCATCAAATCATTTATTTTTGCGATGCAATTATTTCTAGAATAACATTTTCTCAGTTTTATATATATTTGAGCTAAGTTCTTTGATTTGGACCAAGCAATGATAATAGGAGTGACCTGAGAGGTGAAGCTTAAATCTATTGATTTTGGTTTTATTTAATATTTTTTCGTTTTACTTTAGTTGTTAGCTGAAATACAGATTAACAATATATATAATTAGGTATATTTTTAAATAAAAATATCATTATCTATACACTAAACTATAATTCAAACAATATAAAAATAAATTAGAAAATATAAAGAATTGTATACCATATAAATTAATAAAGTTTGAACTAATATTCTAAATCACACTTAATTTGTAATAAGAATTGTATTCTACAAAGTAACTAAATTTTGGTTGTTTGGCCAGATAAAAATAGAGCTATGTTTTAAATTTCATTAAAAAACCGAAGTCAAACAAATTGTTGGAATTGCCCTTCTGAAAATTATTTAATTTCGGTCTCGAAACTCTCCGATTAACATTTTTCTTTAAAGAAGTTATCTACTTTTAATCGCTCATGTTTCAAACACTATGACTCGTAACACACAACTTTGAAATTGTTTGGTTTCGCATTTAAACTCTTGCTTCTGATATGAACATCCATCACGGATGTTTAACTAAATTTTATATGACAAAAGAATCATGAGTCTTTCGAAATTTATACCCAAACAACATTTTTCGATTTTGAAAGCTAGTTTACGAAATTGCTATTTAGTACTAGTGAACATAACTCATAACAAATCAGTAAATTTATATTTTTGTAGTCTCGTTAAAAATATGTACATACTGTCTCCATTTTACCAGAAGTAAGTGGTTTATGAAAAATAATTCAGTTTATATGATATTTTCAAAACTTAGTGTAAATTTAATTAGTTCTGTTGTAAAAATGATTAGTTCTTTTTATGATTTTTGATAATATGTGTTCTAGGGTTGTTAGTGAGATTTAAATTTATAACGATTATTAAAAAGGGTTTTTAGTAATTAAACTCCTCAACCAAAGATGAATCGTAAAATAAACCCTCAACTAAAATTTTTACGAAATAAACCTTCAACTTTAGTTCCGTTAACATATGTTACCCTCCGTCTAAAATTCCGTCACGGAGGGTGACATATGTTAACGGTTTATAAGTTGAGGGTTTATAATTCTGAAAACTTAGTTGAAGGGTTGCTTACGATTCAAAAATAGTTAAGGATTTTTATCACTAAAATACATTAAATGTTTTAAAAGCTTTATTATTATTTACGCATTGTTTAAACTGATTTATAAGCCTTTTGAACTAACTTATAAAATTTTATATATTATTTTATCAATTTTATAGTCAATTTATAAAAATTTATAAATATTTTAATATTTTTACAAATGATTAATAAGGTTTAGTGCCGGTGCGAACATTGTATGGGTTGGAAGCTAAATTTTTTTCTTGACCTATAAATTAATAAATTCATAGAACACATGGGAACAAAAAATTAAAGTAGAGAGAAATATATGAACTTGACAACCTCTACATTTTTAATGAACTCTAGACAATTTTTCTAAGAGATATTCTTAAGAAAAATGGTCGATAATTTATTTATTCTTAAGAATAACTGTCATTTTTTGTAAGATTCATAAGTAAATAAGTAAATTATCGTTTTTCTTAAGAACATCCCTTAGTAAAGTTGGTTATGGATGTTCATTAACAATGCCGAAATGGTCAGTTTGAATACTTCTCTTTGCTTTAATTTTATTTCCCGTGTTTTCTATGAATTTTATTAATTTATAGACCCAAGAAAAAAATTTAGCTCCAACCCATATAATGTTCAGACCGACACTGAGTCATATTAATTATTTATAAAATACTAAAATAGTTATGAATCTTTATAAATTGGTTATAAAATTGATAAAATAATGTATAAAATTTTATAAGTTAGTTCTAAAGGCTTATAAATCAATTTAAACAATGAATAAATGATTATAAAGCTTTTAAAACATTAATGTGTTTTATTGATAAAAACCTTTAACTATTTTTGAATAGTAAGAAAATCATTCAACTAAGTTTTCAAGATTATAAACCCTCAACTTATAAACCGTTAACATATGTCACCCTCCGTGACGGAATTTTAGACGGAGGGTAACATACGTTAACGGAACTAAAGTTGAAAGTTTATTTTGTAAAAATTTTAGTTGATGGTTTATTTTACGATTCATTTTTAGTTGAGGGGTTTAATTACTAAAAACTCTTAAAATTCAGATATTGTTACTTATTTAGATTTTTCACTTTCTTACTAAAATCTAGTTTTTTATATTATAATTCCTTACAAAATTTATTGTTATCAATAAGTTTGGAGTTTAATGATTCTATAAATCTATTAAAACTAGTGTATTATTGTATTCTAAACAATTTAACTTATAAGACAATATTTTAGATTTTAAAAATACTACATATATCCTTTAGATTCTAAAAATCATTATAGTAAAATACTATTATATTTTCTCAGATATATAAAATTTCTCCAATTCTTTCCAAATTTAATAAAATCTAACAATTTTTAAAACCAACAAACTCTATATAAATGTAATTTTCACTAACTCTTCCGATTGACGGTTGATTTATAATATGCTGAATTGTGTTTAAGGAAATAATAAACTATATCAAAACATAATATATTTTTTTATCAGGGAAAATTCCATCATAAAGCAAAAGATGCAAACAAATCTCAACAGGGGTAAATAACTTTTGTTATGCGGTTACAGTACTTATATAAAGTAAAAAGAATTGAGAGAACACAAAAGTTGGTGCAACTTTTCCACTGTGCTAACAACTAAAGCTCTACCATTATCGTAACCACTTAAAGTGATTTGATGGGGATTCTAATGTTTTAGGTTTTTTTTTTTGTTTTGGCAGAATTGGTCGGCAAGATTCTTCTATTGATTTATGTTTCTTTTATCGTAACCATTTGGCAACTTCTAAAACGTGAAAAGCAAGGAACGTTTTATACAGCGGGGGATCTGTGAAACTAAAGATTGAACACAAGTCTTGTGACCATAAATACATTGACCAACTTACTTTCCAGGCATGTTCCGTGTGATCCCACATGTTCAAGAAGAAACCGATACAAAGAAGAAGAAAAAAAAGAATTAAGAACGTAATAACTGAAAGTGAAATTTCGGTTTATTAGTTTTCTTGACTCCAAAAATTCAAACATTGTTTCGTATGCCTAATGATGAGTCTCTGACATTGCGATCACTTACTTTTTCCTTTATTTTGTTTGTTATTAAGAATATCTTTATTGAAAAACATTTTAAACAATTTATTTTATTTTAAAACATTTTGTTTTACCAAAAAAAATATCTTTACTGAAAAGCTTTAAAGAAATATTAGCATTTTAATATAATTTAGTTATATAATAAATTTTAGTCTAGAAATAAAAGTCGGACTAATTTATAAGTGATACGTTCTGAATGAGTTTTTTACAGATGTTTTCTTTGGTAAACCTTTTTATTTAAATGATTAGATATTCACATGATTTTTTTTTTCCCAAAAACTCTCTAGTGGAGATGTTCTAACCAAATGAAGTTGAAAACAGAAAGAAAAGTAGCGATGAGTGAAAGACCATATTTTCATATTTTCCCATTTTGAAAGCATAATTCTTTCTTAAACATCTGTACCATTCATAATTTTTTTATGATTATTTTGTGGAAATGTATTTAGCTAACGTGTTTCAGTCATTTTTCTATTCAGTTATTTCATCATTCTATTAGTGAAGATTTGTTTCCACCGTTACAAATTAAAAACAGTAACACGATTAGTGCAAATGGTAGCTCAACAAGAAGCAAACTTACTATAATGGTCAGGACAAAAATTTAGCAGCAAGGCATACATAAATTTTGGTTGAACCAAAGTAAGAAGTACCGTAAAAGACAGTACATACTTCGGTGGATAAACAAACCAAACAAAGAGCAAATAGTTTCTTTTAAATATTTTTGGAATTTTGTAATAATCAAAAGTATGGTTTGATGAGATTCAAAGCATCTGATAACCTAACCCGTCAACAAAACAGAAGCTGATTCTGTTTCTGCAAAATGACATAGAGAAGTGCACTTAACATAGTAAATGCTTGTCGCGTCTCCTAAGTTCTTGGAAGCTTCTAAAGTTTACTTACCTATAAAATGTTATTAGTTAACAGTGGTAAAAGCTTCCCATAGATGTTAATCTACCACTTAGATTTACCAGTTTGTGTGGTTAAATATCATGAATATCTAACTTTCACATAGAGCAATTGAATTTGCATGTCATTATCAAAAAGAAAATACACCCGAATTATCAAAAAGAAAATATACCTTTTATGAACATGATATTCATCAGCGTTATCAAGATTTACTTGATGGGAGCTAGTGAGATTGCCCGTGATCTGTTCCTCAAGTCTGTAGGAAAACGACACAAGACCATCACAAGATGTGAACACATGATAAACACCTGTCCTCAAACTAGGGTGCCAACCGTAATATTCACAAAACTCTTTTAACACAAAACATTAATTACAAAATAAATAAACTAAAATGGATTGTTAGGCTATGATATGGTCTTAAATATTTACCTGAATAGTCTTTTAGGTAGACGGACAAACAATAACAAAAGTTTTAACTGTCCATACTCACGGGCGGACTCATGGACGTTAACAAAAGATTTAACGGTCCATACTCACGGGCGGACTCATGGGGTTACCCGTTCAGATTCAGATTAGGTATTTTAAATTTTTGAGTATTTTGATATTCATGTCTAGTATATGTTTGGATATTTTTACATGTCCAGCTGGATTCAAATATTTTTAGTTCGGGTTCGGTTATTTCAGATTGTGTTTAGATATTTAAATTTTGAAAGCAAAAGTTCAAATTCTTCATTGATTAAATTTCTTGTATTTAATTTTTTTCCTATTAACTTAATTAATTTTCTAAATTTTAATAGAATAGACAATTAATAAGTTTAAAGATAAAAATTTGAAAATGATAAGACATTAATTTGTTTTCTTTTGAGATTGCGGATGCAATTTTTTGTAAATGTATAAAATAAAAAGCTTGACAATCATTTTAAGTGAGCAACAAATCATTTTTCATACAATTATATATATATAATCCGATGTTGAATATAAATATTTTGAATAAAATGAAAGAAATAAACTAGAAATATATGATTAAGTATACATATGTTTGGTAATTTCGGATATCCATTCGGGTTCGGTATTACCCGTTCTAGTTCAGATATCCAATCTCCCCAAGCTTAATACTTGTTTGACTATTTTACTACTTCGGTTCGGATTTCATTTCAACTATTTGGGATCGGGTACGAATATAGGCTCAGATACATGTTCGGATATAAGGTAAAATGTCCAGTCCTATTTAAGAGGATTACTAAAAAAAGTTTCTTTCCAAGAACAATTTTCCCCATCTAATAATGAGAAACTAAAAGCAGTTGCCTAAAAATTATAATTAGTGAACTAACCGGTACATCATAACTAGAATATAATGTGTATATTATTTATTAATTGCATTATTTACCTTGATAATCTGAACCACTTCTTTACGTGTTTTATATTTGGTTACAGTTTTTAGGGAAAACTCTTTTAAATACACAGACTAATTTTGATTTACTATAGAAATACACGACTATTAAAGATTCTAATTAATATATAGATTAATTTTGGTATAGATTAATTTTGGTTGTCTCATAAATGCATGAGTTTTAAAAATCTAGAAGTTTTACACTTCAATTTTAACGACGTCAACTCTGTTTAACGGAAGATAAGACGTTGTCTAATATTTAATTGAGAAAAATTCTTAAAAATACACTAATTAATTTTGATTTGCTACAGAAATACATCTAATCTATTAAAACTGAAGTACAAATATGAAATAACCCTTGCTTTCACCTAATATTTACAAATAATGCCATTGATATTATCCATGTATCCAAACATGTAAACATTGATTTTTAACAAGAAATAAATAAATATAGGCTAAGCCCATTAAAAATCTTTGTCATTGAAATTGAAAACTTCATAAAAAAGTGTATATATGTTTTCCAAATTTTTACAATAAAAACATAATATAACATTAAATTAGTTTTATTTTTATTCATATTCATATAAGCTACCAACTATATTTGAATTATAAAAAGATAATAATGTTAATATTTTTTTATTATAATCTGAACTTATTCATTTACAATAACAAAATCATGTAACTTTCCATAACAACTTAATGACTAAAATACAAACTAATATTTATTATAAATGGTTATATATACAAATAAATAATGTATTATCATTTGTACGATATATATCTAATAAGAATAACTTATGTAATTTATAAATTAAAAAAAATTAATCACCATATAATACATATACACAGTTAGGTCTAGGACGGATCAAATATCTGGGGTATTCTAGGATATACGGATTCGGATATGCATTTGTCGGATTCATAAAACTGTTATCCGGATCAGGATATTTGGGGTTAGAATATTCGAACTAAAACATGAATACACGCAGATATCCGAACCTGTTTTTTTAATTAAAAATAAATTAAAAACTAACTATTAACCATCTATTTAGTCTATTTAAAATTATTATTTGAAAAAACTTAAAATCATTAAAATTTAATAAAATTAAAATTTTAGTTATTTTATATAAAATTATATATAATATACATAGATAACTATAATTAAATTTTAAATATTTAATATTTGGATCCGGATATCCAAACCTAAAATTTTACCATCCGAATTTGTACGTGGATCAATCGAATCCGTAAAATCACTATCATGATCCTTGAATATCCGTTTTTCGAAGCGGATGAGATCCTGAATCGGATAACGGATATCGAATATTAAGTTCAAGTCATATATACAATTATATCAAATAAATTGCTTAAAATATTAAACATTCACAAAAGTAACACACGCGCGGGCGCGCGGGTCAGAGGCTAGTAAACTATTAACGCTTCCCAATTAATATACATACAATTTTGGTTTCCCCATAAATACATGAACTTTTGAGTTTCAGAAGTTCTACACCTCAATCTTATTTTAATCGTGCTTGTTGGCAGGGCCTCAGTGATCTTCTATTTTGTCTGTTATAGATCGTGAGATCTCTGGGGATACTTTTTTATTAATCGCATTTTCTAACCAATCTAAAGAATATCCCTTCTGACTCGGTACTTCTAGTCGTGATCAAATACGTTTCTATAGTCTAAGCTCAAGATCGACTTCTGAGCATTGATGTCCTTTCAAGTCGTGTACTTCTTTTGGGATATGAAAACTTTTCTTTAGATCGACATATGTCAATCCTTAGAAATTACTTTAGATCTTCTAGTTATTTAATGTCAACACACTTTTAAGGAAAGTTTTAATGGACTAAATACATGTCTTATCACTCTCTTTAATGATGATATATACACAAGGATGAATACAATAACTTGTTGTGTAGGAATAGTGATGAGTGTATGTATGATCAGCCACAAACAAAATTCCAAACAAAAGGGAATTAGGCATGTCGTCAAAAATTGTGGTGTAAAATCTCTAAATCTCAAAAATTCATGTATTTATGAGGAAACTAAAATTAGTTTGTGTATTAATTGAGAAGCCTTAATAGTTCATATATATTTCAGCAAATCAGAATTAATTTATGTATTTAAGGAATTTTACTAATTAAATATTAAACATCATCTTAACCCTCTGTCAAACAGAGTTAACGTCGTTAAAAAATGAATTGTAAAACCTCTAAATTTTAAAAGTTCATGTATTTATGCGGTAAAAAAAATTAATCTGTGTATTAATTGAGAAACTTTAATAGTTCGTGTATTCTTTTAGCAAATCAAAATTAGTTTGTGTATTTTTAAGGAATTTTCCCCATTTTTTATCCCTTGATTAAACATTTGATTTATCTTCAATTATTTTGATAAATCTTTTTACAAATAATAAATAATGTTGGAAACGTACTTTTAATTTTTTCACATATACTCGAACTTGTTTTGTCTTAAATGAATATATATTTCTTAAAAAATATATAATTTTTCTCAAAAATATATAATTTGTTTTAAGATAAAAATGTTGCATTCTATTCTGTTTAGGAAATGTAGAATGAAATTCAAGTTTACAATTAGATTTTAACCCGCACTTTCAAAACACATACATTTTATGTTGATTATTTTGATAAAATATGCATCTATAACATTTTATTAGAAAACAAAGAATTTTAAAGGTTTCATATTATAATGTTGGAGTTTTAAGTAGTGTTTTCATATCCGACTCAGATTCGTTGTAGAACATATACACCCAAAAATCCATATATAACCCGCATATATCATATCTTGACATATATAATTTGTTATTATTATTAATTTCCTAAATTTATCTAAACTTCTGTATAGATCTACATGTACGAAAATCAAAATAGTATAATTTGTCTATTTAGACCCATCTTCCATTATTTTAATGGGTTTTAATGTTTTAAAACTGGATATAAATTTTAATGATAAAAAAAAAGTTGACAATACTTTGTTGGAGAATAGAATTTTGTTCTGAAAAAATCCAAAAAATGTTATTGATATGATGAGTTAAAAGATTTTATACAAATTAATAAATTTTTTCCTAATATATATATATATTTACATATTTTGGTATCTCTAACATATTTATAATATCAATTTTACATATAGAATGTTCATTTTCAAATATTTTAATAAAGTTTTCCTTCTTATTTTTGATAAAAATATAGACAGTGTTTTGTTTAGTGTTTATAAATAAACTCTAAACTGCAAAACAATAATATTTGTCAAACAATTATCATATAAAAATTTATATTAGGTAGGTTTTCAGTAAATTATGTGAATAGTTTTTAGGATAATAAATATAGTAATATGTTTTAAAAAAAATGATAAAGGAGAGATATTATACATGATATAATTTTAAATTTGCTAGATATTTATAAAGAGACCAAATATATATATATATCCATTCTAGAGTAACATCCAGTGGATATGAAAATTTTGAGCACAATTTTGACATTTTTCTCCTTGAAATCATGTGCACGTGCGAATAAGAAGAAAAACTAAAACACATGTATTATTTTATTAAAATAATATAGACAACCGTATGATAAAATGACATAGTTAGAGGAGGAAAAGTTATGAGTGAAGAGTGAGAAGTGACGAGGAGGAGGGAGATGAGGGTCGTATATTTTTTTTAATGTTGTTTTTTTCAAATACTTAGTATGTAATCAAGTGACTAATAGTATAATATTATGTATTACCTATAGTATAATATGTGGTGGAACTTAGTATTACAAATGAAAGCAAAGTATGTATACATGCGATAAGGATAAAATCGTCAAACTGTATGTTGAAATATCACACCATCCTGATCAGATATTAATGATTATTTTGCTAATTTTCTCTTATGTGGTTATTGCACTAAATTACTCTTTAATAATAATAAATCTAAATTAAATAAATAAAGTTAAAAGAAAATATTTCAACGAGTTAATAAATGACACATTGTGGCAAAGTCTCTTAAAGAAAAACTGATTTTGTTCCGTTCTTCTCATTCTTTTTTTTACCATTCCATTTTTCTATTTTTTCAAAGATGAGGCCCTATTTCTATAATGACATTAAAAGATGAGTACTTTTCATTAAGTCTAAACGCCATGTTCTAGATCTTATTAAAAAACCTCACATGTTTTGTATCTTCTTCATCTCAAATCAAAATTCTCAAAATTGAAAATTTTAAGGTTTTTTTAACTACCTTTCGACTTCCAATTTTCCTCCTTTATTCTTCCTCAGGTTAGTTAAGATAGATCTACATTTGGATTATGGTTCTTCTGCTTTGAAATTCATGTGTGGTTTTCTATTTCTAGTTTTATGGTTATTTTTTATGTTTTAATTCTCTATTTATTTGTGGTGTGAAGAATAGTTTGAGCTATAACCACAATGGATTTAGGGCGCATAATACCTAGGAAAGTGTCAATGTGGATTATTGACATCTAAAACAGAAGAGACATGTGTTTAAGTGGATAGATGAAGCACATATGGAAGAAATTGACATCTTGGCTGATAAACATATCATGGCAGGGAAAGAGTTGATGGATCTAAAGCAAGACTTTCTCAATATTAAGAAAGACATAAGTGAGAATATTGGTGTCTTAAAGAGTAAGAGTTGAAGGAGATGAAGCAATACTTTCTTGATATGGTCAACATACTCATCACTTATTATGTGCAACATCATTTGTCTCGCACTCCAACATTTACTATTAGGAACCAAAGACCCATGAGTTCCAACCTATGTATTATATGCTCAGCTTTAAGATTCATATTAGTCTAAAATTTGTTCATAAAATGAGCAGCTATATTTGATGCAGTGTAGAGATCGATAACTCATGTAGGATAACATATGTTGTTTCGTTTATAAGATCTAACAACCATATTATCAGACCTGATACTGATAGAAGTATATAACCTCTATTCGTTGTTCTCAACCACATATACAATTGATATTTTCTTCCTTTTGGTTTTAGTTGGATTGTTTTGGTTTTTGGTTTTTGATTCGGTAGCAAAGTAGGGAACTAGCTAATATACAAAGAAAAAATTGGGTTAAATTCAATTCAAGTTGGATTCTAATTTTTGAATAATTACGGATTTATAGATAAAAATATCAGATAATTTGAGGTTTTCAGTTTAAAAATCATGTAATTTGATTTGTTCGGATAAAAAAATATAAGATAATTTAGATAATTTTTTAATACTTTGAATA
The DNA here is from genome assembly GCA_905132885.1 of Moricandia moricandioides. NCBI lineage: Eukaryota > Viridiplantae > Streptophyta > Magnoliopsida > Brassicales > Brassicaceae > Moricandia > Moricandia moricandioides. Next base: position 4,102 of record CAJHQQ010003868.1, on the reverse strand, counting down.
ATTTTTTTGGTAATTCGGTTATTTAGAAATCAGATATAGTTAATATTTCTAATTAGATAATTTGTATTTTAAACATTTCCAAGTACCAATTTGAATTTTGATTCATTTTTCGGTTCTAAAAATACATGATCTGCTTAGTTATTTATGAAATTAGTTTAGTTTAGCTTTTTCATTTTCATCAATATGGCTAAAACTATCACCATCTTATATAGATATGTATTTAAAAGGATTTATTTAATTTTTAAAACAAATTCGTGCTTTGGATCAAAATCTAATTTTTTAATAATAATGAAAGGCTAATATTAAGAGTGGCATGACATTATAAAAGGAAAGGCAAAATTATATTAGAGATTCTGATTTAATAATAAAGATGATAAAACAAAATAACGAAGAGCAAATTCTCCTCGAAAGGATACAGTCACGAGATTATCACGAGGGATATGAAAAAACCCACCGTTACTTACTTGAAAAGAATCGGACGGCTGAAAACAAAGCAGACTATTTCTTTTATAATTTTATTTTCATCCCTGCTTAAAAAAAAGAATCCGACGGCTGAAAATAAAGAAGATTACCCTTCTTATTAATCTGAACCGTCAAAAATAAAAAAGTTATTAAATTAGTTTTTTAACCAGGCTAGGGTTTTCGAGCAAAGGCATCATCGCTGTGAGAGAGAGAGAGAGACTTGACTAAGTATATAAACTCAACTTTTTCCCCAATCTCTCTCCGCTGCGGTCTCGCCGTGCTGCCCACAACCTCCGACTTCGTCTTCCTCCAGTAGCCGTCGTCCTTATTTATCCTTTTTTTTAAAAAAACAAAAAAAAACCCACAAAATGGCTCAATCGCAAGCTCCGTCGTCATCTTCTCCTCCTCCTCCTCCTCCTGTTGGAGACGGGACGGCGGCTTCTGACGGAGTGAATCTCGGTGCTATGTGTTCCCTCTACGTGGGAGATCTGGATTTCGACGTCACTGATTCTCAGCTCTACGACTATTTCACGGAGGTCTGTCAGGTCGTCTCCGTTCGCGTTTGCCGCGACTCAGCCACGAATACTTCTCTTGGATATGGCTACGTCAACTACAGCAACATCGATGATGGTTTGTGCCCTAAAGTTTCCACCTTTATCTATTTTTACCATTCCACATTATATGCTTATGATCTGTTTTTTAGGATAATCTGAGTGATGGGTATTGCATAGATGGAACTGTTATTGCATTTGTGTCTCGAAAGTATGTTCCTTTACAAGTCTTGGTTGTGTTCTTAGGGCTTTCGAATGCATAATGGGTCAAAATCATGTTATGATGTGACATTGGTTTGAATCTCTTTTTGTGTGTTGATAGCGGAAAAGGCAATGAAGAAGCTGAACTACACTAGTCTCAATGGCAAGATGATTCGGATTACTTACTCTTCTCGTGACTCTGCTGCTCGTAGAAGTGGGATTGGGAACTTATTTATCAAGGTATTTGCTTTTTTTAACCTCTCTACCAGCTTATGTTCTGTTTGGTGATGCCTGATTCTGTGTGGGGGTTTGTTTGCTCATGTGAAGAATTTGGACAAGTCAGTTGACAACAAGACACTGCACGATACGTTTTCAGAGTGTGGAAACATTGTTTCCTGTAAGGTCGCTACTGATCACATGGGTCAGTCCAGAGGATATGGTTTTGTTCAGTTTGAGAGTGAGGATTCAGCTAAAAGCGCTATCGAGAAGCTCAACGGTAAAATGCTGAATGATAAACAGATTTTTGTTGGACCTTTTCTTCGGAAGGAGGAGAGGGAGTCTGCTGCTGATAAGATGAAGTTTACCAATGTCTATGTGAAGAATCTGTCGGAAACAACAACCGATGATGAGTTGAAGACTACGTTTGGTCAGTACGGTAGCATCTCAAGCGCTGTGGTTATGAGGGACGGAGATGGGAGATCCAGGTGTTTTGGATTTGTCAACTTTGAGAACGCAGAAGATGCAGCTCGTGCTGTTGAGGCCCTAAATGGAAAGAAGTTTGATGAAAAGGAGTGGTATGTAGGTAAAGCTCAGAAGAAATCTGAGAGGGAACTTGAGTTGAGCCGAAGATATGAACAAGGTGCAAGGGAGACTGGAAACAGATTCGATGGTTTGAATCTGTATGTTAAGAACCTTGATGAAACTGTCACGGATGAAAAGTTGCGTGAGCTGTTTACTGAGTTTGGTACAATAACTTCCTGCAAGGTCAGTATTGTTGGTTTGAGCATACTTTTGTCTCTTGATTGATTTGAATCTCTTAGTTTTGAAACGGTCAGGTTATGCGAGACCCTAGTGGTACTAGCAAAGGATCAGGATTTGTTTCCTTCTCTGCTGCCAGTGAAGCTTCCAGAGTGGTAAGACAACCAATCTTGTGTTCGGACATTACTAAACTGGTTTTAGTCTCTTTCTTCGCTATTTTATGTATATGCTTTTGGGGTCTTTTGCAGCTGAACGAAATGAATGGTAAAATGGTTAATGGCAAACCGTTGTATGTCGCTCTTGCACAAAGAAAGGAAGAAAGAAGGGCTAAGCTGCAGGTAATACTAATCACCCTCATTGCCATTACTTCTGGTTGATCCATCATAAGTTCTCTATTATGGTGTTGTTTTAGGCACAGTTTTCTCAAATGAGGCCTGCCTTTATCCCTGGTATGAGTCCTCGTATGCCAATATTCCCAGGTGGTGCTCCAGGCATTGGACAACCGATGTTTTACGGTCAAGGGCCTCCACCAATCATCCCTCACCAGGTACCACTTTTTTAAAAGCTTAGGTTTGTTTCATTTGATGTGCTCATCTTATTTGCTTAAAAACCTGTGATAGGCTGGATACGGATATCCGCCTCAGATGATTCCTGGAATGAGGCCAGGCTTTTTCGGGCCAATGATGCAGCCAGGTCAGCAAGGACCACGACCAGGTGGAAGACGGTCAGGTGATGGACCCATGCGCCATCAGCCTCAGCAACCAATGCCCTTTATGCAGCCACAGGTTAGTTAGTGCTTAGATAAAAAAAAACGTGGCAGAAGATTATCCTTGAAGTCCTTGATTTACCTTTCTTCTCTTTTGTAGATGATGCCACGAGGACGAGGAGGATACCGTTATCCTCCTGGTAGAAACATGCCGGACGGTCCAATGCCAGGAGGAATGGTTCCACTTCCTTATGACATAAATGGAATGCCTCTTGTTCAGCCTATGCCCGCTGCTGCATTGGCTTCTTCCCTTGCTCAGGCCTCACCTGCTCAGCAGAGAACAGTAAGTCTCTCTCAATATATACTCTTTCAAACCGAGTTGTATTTGTGGAGAAGATTAAGTTATCACTTACAATGCCTGTTATCTTTTTGGGTTTGTGTAGATTCTGGGTGAGAATCTATACCCATTAGTGGACCAGATAGAGCACGAGAACGCAGCCAAAGTGACTGGTATGCTTCTGGAGATGGATCAGACTGAAGTGTTGCATTTGCTGGAGTCACCAGAGGCTCTAAATGCTAAAGTTTCAGAGGCATTAGATGTGTTGAGAAACGTGAATCAGCCAACACAGGTGAGTGAAGGGGGGAAGAGTGCAAGCCCAAGTGATCTCCTGGCTTCACTTACTATTAATGATCACTGATGAGAAGCTCTTATCTGAGTTCTACTCTTAACTCTCTCTCTATCTCTGATTGACAAATTTTTGCGGCAACTGATTTGCGTTCTAGACTTTTGCTTGGATATGATTATTATTTCTGTTTTGACTTGGAATGATGTTTTTTTTTTTTGGGTTGGATGATGTTTTGCTACTGCAAATTTGCGACCGGTGAGAAGTCTTTTATGATTCACTTTTAAATTATCTTTGGCAACAAATCCATTACACTAAAAAAGCAACATCACCTAAAACTTTTGCTGCTGATCAGGGAGCATCTTAGAGACTGAAGGCAAATTTTTGTTTTAAAGTACAGTAACATCAACAACATCATTTTGTTTTAAATAAAAGTGTTTGCGACTAATGGGTTAGCATCTTAGAGACATAAAGCAAGTTTTGAGCACAGCCAAATGAAATATTGGTATAGGGTTTCCAATTTTTTAAAAAAAGTTTTACATAGAACAAAGTTCACAAATTTATAAAAAAAAAATTATAAA
>CAJHQQ010003867.1:0-36628 GCA_905132885.1 Moricandia moricandioides | reverse complement strand
CGTACGATAGCGGTTTTTTCAGTCATGCTATTGTTATCAAGACTTGCCTTTTGTATAGCATTTGTCTTTCTGAAACGCTATTTTCGTTATCGCGGGAAAATAAAAATGTTTAGCCGCGTTAAATTTCTTAGTGTAGGCAGCTTACCATTGCCAAAGTAAATATAAACGCTATTTTAAATGTATATATCTAAGATTATAATATATAAGTCCACTAGTCGATAGAAATTCATCTCTTTCTTCACTTCTCTAAAAACAAATTCTTAGCTAAAGAAACCCTTCTCCACTATTTCTCTGAGTAATCGAAGCTTGAAAATGTATGTTCTCCTTCAATCTTAGCTTCTTTGTTCTTTTCTCATCTATATCGGTTTCGATTTGGGGTTTTGATTCTTGGTTTGTGTGAACATGCATGTGCTAGATTGTGATTTTGGGTTTGGATTTAGTCTATTTTGGGTTTTGATTCTTAGTTTTCGCGAACATTCATGTGCAATTTTGTGATTTTGGGTTTCGATTAAGACTATTCTGGGAAGTTTGTGCTTTTGTGTTTCGATTTACACTCTTTTGTGTTTCGATCTAATGTATTTTGTTTGGAACTTCTCAGAAATACCACCGAAGACAAGAGGAGGAGGACAAGTGGGTTCTCGTCGTAGTAAACGTAATCAAGGCTTGGAGGTTGAAAAGACATTGGCTTCCCCTAAGAAGACAGTGGCTTCCCCGAAGAAGAGAGTGGCTTCCCCAAAGAAGACAGTGTCTGTGAATAAGAAGACAATAGCAAAGAAAGTGGCTCCCCCAAAAAAAACTGTGGCTGCAACTAAGAGAAGAAGGGGTAGAAAGAAGAAACAGACTGTAACTCCGTATGATGATGAGGTAGAAGATGTAACTCCAGATTATAATGAGGTTGAAGATGTAACTCATGTAGAGAACGATGTGGCAGAGGATAAAGGTGATAAGGAGGATGATCAAGAAGAAGATGCCAATATGGAAGAAAAGGAGGATGAAGAAGAAGATGCCAATATGGAACAGAAGGAGGATGAAGAAGAAGGTGAATACATAGAGAATGAGAAAGAGAAAGAAGAAGTATCTCTCCCTATGGAAGAATATGGAGTTAGCAATACTCAACAAGCTGAAATTCCTAGTACTGAAGGAATTGTGTTACCAGAGGATGAGGTGAAAGCCAAAAATAAAAGAGGACCAACAAAGATGCGTAGAGTGGCTGAGAATCCGAATGAAAAGGTTGCAGTTACATTCACTGACTTTGGTGAGTATGTTGGACCTGGTTCAGTAACATTATCATCTTTCCTTGGTCCGCTTGTGAGGGAACACGTTCCGGTAACACTAACAGATTGGAGAAGACTTGATGCAGTGACCAAAGAAACAATGTGGGAAGAAATTAAGGTATGTTTATATACAAAAATAAGTTTTGTAGTACAAGCATGAATTTATAAATTTGTTTGATCTTTTGTTATTTTAATGCAGGGGAGGTTTAACTTGCAAGAAGAGTGGCATAAACCTGTTATTTTCAAGCAATTGGGGAGTTTGTGGAGGGCTGGGAAGTCAAGGTTAGTGACACAAGTACGTGCTGCGAAGACTACTGCTGAGAGAATAGATTTAAAACCCAGCAACATCCCATCCATTCAAGTGTGGAACTCTTGGGTTAGAAGCAAGACTACCAAATCTTTCACGGTAAATCATCTTAAACTAAGAAACTTTCTTGTTTATATGTCATGTCTTATAGATTTAATCACACTCAAATTTATATTGCAGGAAATAAGTAACAAGTGTAGGGAGCTGAGAAGAAATCAGATTCCTCACACAACCAGTCGCAAAGGAATGCTTCGTTTAGCTTATGATATGGTAAAAAAAGGAACTCAAACTTCTATATATTGTACATATTGTTTTGATAAAATGGTAGTGAAATATGTGTGTGTTTTATATAGAAAAAAAGAGCCAAGACCCAAGTAAGATAAGTAGGAGTAAGGTTTGGATTGTGGGACATACTCATGCTGATGGTAGACCAGTGAAGCCTCAGTTTGCTGAGACTATTGTAAGAGTTATGGAACTGTTTATATTTTGTATGCTTAATGGATTATGATCATTTAGTTATCTGGTGAATAAAAATTTGTATCAGGAACAAATACAATCACTTGATAGTCAAATGGACTCTACATCAGCTGCTGAGAACATAAGGGAAGATGTTGTGAGCAAGATTTTGGGAAGAGACAAACCTGGACGAGTAAGAGGGTTTGGTAGAGGGGTTACGGCTACTAAGCTAGCATTTCTTCAGTGTAGAGACGCAAAGATTGCTGATATGGCGAGTCAGCTTGAGGAGTTAAAGGGAATGGTCAGAGAATTGGTTGGAAAGAAGGTAGCATTTCTTCATTACATTTGGTAAGGTAGAATTAGTCTAAAGACATTTAAGTATTCCATTTCCTTGTTACAGAAAAGTAATGGTGATACTGAAACATCTGAGGCTAGTGCTGGATTCAAAGAAGGAGTGAGAGTACAAATACTGGATTGGTTTGATTCATAAGATGTTGTTGTTGGCGAAGGAGAATTTTGCTCTGATGAACCGATGTACAAAATTGGTCGTGTACCAATTGGTCCTAATGCAGTGGCAGTTCTGTTAAGTCTGCATTAAGTTCAGAAGCATCTCTTTGGAGGCCTACAACAGAAGTGTTTTCTCTTGAGGAAGCTGTAGGATCCAAAATAGCTTGGCCAGTAAATAAAGTGATTTTGGACACGAATCCTACCTCATCTCAAGATGTGTCCTTGGTAAGATTTAAAAGCTTGATTTCTTTTGCAGAAGCTAGTACTATGCAGTATTAATGTCTCTAATCAGTAACTTGTTGCATTTAAGCAGCCCAAGGAAGGTGAAACTCGAAGATGCAAGATATATGATTGGACAAATGAAGAGGAGGAAACGTTTATGACTCGTTTGAAAGATCTATGGGCTGAGGGTATTGAAGTATATGACTCGTTTGCGAAGGAAACGTTTATGACTCGTTTGAAAGATCTATGGGCTGAGGGTATTGAAGTATATGACTCGTTTGCGAAGGAAACGTTTACACTTAAAGCCTTGCTGCTTTGGAGTATCAGTGACTATCCAGCCTTAGGAACATTGTTTGGATGCTAATGAACATGGCATCAATGGAGCCATATGTTGAGTAAGAGTTTACCATTTCTGTTTCATCTACTGCTTATTATATTTTCATCCTGATTATTATATTTTCATAATGTCAAAATCAGGATGCATTTGGAAGAATTACAAGCAAATGATGCTCGATGTGCCAGAAATGAAACCTTACTGTGGAAAACTCACACTGAGCAATTTGCCCAATGGGTTAAAGATAAGGTTTTCAATTCTGAATTGTTTCTTGTTTGATTGATGAGCATATTGATTTTAGTATTTGATGACTAGTTAGCTTGTGGATGGATGTTGTGTTGGTATAGATTGTTAGCTTCTTGATAATATTTTCCTTATCATGTTAGTACTTTAGTTTAGTGACTGTGTTTTGCGATTCTCGAAGTGTACAGATCTTGATAGTTAAATGATCATATCTGATTTCTTGCTGCAGATTACTTCAGAATCTACAAATGGCCATTCTAAGGAGTTAAGGTGGTTGGCATTTGGACCAAGAAATGTTGCTGTAGCACATAAAGGATTCATCATTAATGGTCAAAGGTTTCATACAGATGCGGTGAAGCGAAAGACACAAAACAGTGGAGTAACTTATGAAGTATTTAGTATGTGTAGATCGAGTGCTCGAGATATGAGACAAGTTGCGGATATGCTTACATATTATGGAGTGATAAAAGAGATATTACTTATGGACTATCACATGTTCCAAGTGCCACTGTTTAGATGCACCTGGGCCAACACAGGTAATGGTGTGAAGGAAGAAGATGGCTTCACTCTTGTTAACCTTCACATGAACCAAGCAGCCTATTTGAAAGATCCATTCATTCTACCATCTCAAGCCAAACAGGTTTTCTACTCTAGGGAAGATGATAATTCGAATTGGTATGTTGTGATGAGAGCTCCACCTAGAGGTTACCATGAGTTGGAAACAGAAGAGGATTTAGGTGGTGCACCTTTGCCTATACAAGATGTCGATGACTTGGCTGGTGAAGCTTCTGATGATGAGAGTCTTTATGTTAGGGATGATTGTGAAGGGTTGTTATTGGTAGATTGATAGTATTTGGAAGTGTTGTGGTTTGATGGCTTATGTAAAAGAGGATATGTTTTGTTTGTTAAAACATATTTTAGCTTTAATAATATCACTGATTATTTTTATTACAAATATTTGAAATAAATATTAAATTTTCAAAAATAAAACCAAATCGTAATTAATTTTAATAAAATTTTTGATATTAAAGAACATATTAATAACACGAAACATTTGTTATCTTTGTATACGTAAAATCAAAATAATTAGTTTTAATAACGGTTTTACAGCCTTATTATAAGTATTAACAATTGCATAGACAACACCGCTATTGTTGTTTATTTTAATATAGCATACGACTGTTCCACTATCGAAAGTGTCGGACCTATTATGACGGGCGATCTCAGAGCGTTTTAAGGAGCGATATGGTAGCGATCTCATAGCATTTAACGTTCGCTAATAAAACCCATATTTCTTGTAGTAGGCCTCTCGCATTGCAAGTCCCTCTGCTACCAGATCTAAGCGTGGCCGGAAAATTCATCACCAGGGCAGTAACACATTAACGAAAGAGAGAACAAAAGGCATGAGGCAAAAGTAAAAAGCCAAATGGGTCCAACCCTAGTGCACACGCCTCTTAAGCGCTGGAGAAAATGAAAGAACGCGGTTGTATTCAAGGTTTCGACAAGAATTTTTTTCTTTTCTTTTTTGCTGTCCTCTAAGTTGTGTATGTGCTGATGTATTGTTACATCCTTCCTATATTTTTTCAAACAAAATGTCTAAAAAATGAAGTTGAATTGATTCTCTAGTTAAATGGAATCCAAAAACAAAAGAGAATAACTTCTTCTGCATCTGTTCACTTTTATGATGACAAGACATCATTTTCAGTTAAAGTTCAAATATTTATTTGTTAAACGTGTTTTGTGTTCTATTATATATTCTGTTTTTCTGAACCTAAAACAATATACGCTTTTTTTTTTTGAAACACTACTTGCATTAAAATCGGTTACAGACAGGTAGGTGAGGCTATTAAGCCACCAGACAAGATCTGTTTTGCTAAAGAGTCTGCAATAACATTTTTATCTCTGGGAATCCATCTAAAGGATATGAAATCAAAAGAGACGGCCAAAGCACGGATGTCCGAGAGTATGCCGTGAAGCCCAACAAGTGGTGCATTCGTTTGTATGGCCATAATCAGGATCTCCGAATCAGATTCGACCTTGATTCGTGATAAACCAAGCTCCCTGCACTTTGAAATGGCCTCTCTCATTGCAAGTCCCTCTGCTACTAGTGGTGAGCTCATATGGTGTGTGGGTGTAGAGTAAGAAGAGACTCCGTTTTGTGTCTCACAAGTCCAACCTAGTCCTGCAATAAGAAAAACTTCATTCCAAGGCGCATTTGTTTTGATCAGGGAACAACCCGATGGTGATAAGGCTAATGTTGGTAGGATTCGATGTCCTTGAGGTAATGGCGTTTAAATTGTGGCCCATTCTCGCGCATTGGCTATCGTTTTTGCTAGAGATTCCTCTGCAGTGAAGATTTTATCATTAAAGACAAGCTTGTTCCTCGCTGTCAAGATTTGCCAAATTATCCAAGGGGCTAGGGGTCCTTCTGAGACACTAGTGGGAGGTAAGCTCTTCTTCGTAATTAGATTGCTCCATAGATTCCTCAAATCTATTGATCTGCTGTAATCAACTTCAGAAAAAACAGGGGCTGACGTCCATATCTGTTTCGCAAAAGGACAATGAAAAAACAGATGATCGATAGATTCAGGGAGGTTGCATCTCTTGCATTTTCCTTCCACGTTGATTTGGCGAACTCTAAGGGATTCTCCGGTGGGGATGGCTCCATGAAGCATTTTCCAAACAAAAAGTTTTACTTTTGGGGCTGTCTTGAGGTTCCAGACGTTCTTCTTTTACTCATAATCTGTATTCGGTTGAGTTAAGTTTTTCTCTGCATCCCGGATCGATAAAGCTACGGCACAGCCCATTTTCGTAGTGTAACTTCTTGATGATGTTTTCAGCCATGACAGTTTATCCAGTGCGCCTGTAAAGCTTGGCTTGATTGACAGAATTCTTTGTACCTCAAAAGGGAGGACTCGGTGGATCACCTCTCTATCCCATCCTGGATCTCCTTGTCGGATTCCGCGGGTCGGGGTTACTCTTCCTCTAGGTGAGCCATTTATGAGGAAAGTATATGTAACAGTGGATACACATTGTGTTATCCAGCTAACTACTTTCGGATGGAAGCCAAGCTGCTGAAAAACCAGTTTGATAAACTCCCATTCAATCCTATCGTACGCTTGCTAATGTCGGTTTTGACGTTGCTGGGATCATGTGGCAAATTGGCTGATCCTCCGAGATTGAAGCAGTATCAGATGAGCCTCTAGAGTTCGTTGATCGAGTCCTTGTTTTCTGGGACTTGCCCTTGCCAGTCTCGGTATTCAGCTTCCTTCGTACAAGCGGGGGTTTCAGATGTTGTACTTTCCTTTTCCGGGAGCATGATCCTTTAAGTAGTTTTGGGCTTAATATTTAAACCCAACTGCAAAAGAGCCGGAAATAAAAAAAAAAGATAAACCCGTACCATTTTACAGTAGACCTCTTCACTTTGTCGATTTTGTGCCAACACAGCCCAGTCTCTCATAAGTGAAAACGATCTTCATATGAGAGATTAAACTGTTTTCCACCAGGTTCTTTTATACAACCTGATCTCAAAGTAAAACATTCATAGTGTATTCTTTCTTTTTTTGCATGAAAAAAAAAACTCTTCTTTTGCAAGAAACAAAAAAATCTGTAGCAAGAGTCAATGCTAAACATCCAAAAGGATGTTTACCTCGAGTTTTCACGTTGGCTTTGAACCGATTTTATTCAGATTACAGGGTTTTACATGTTTTGGGCTAGCCATTGCTTGCACATACTAAGTACAGTGTGCGAATTGGCATGCAAGGCTTGATGAGCTACATATTGAACATCAGCCACGATACCGCTTTTCGATGCAATCTGGAACGCGCTTTTTAGTCGGCCACATACCACGCAAGCCAGCACCTTTCTGCACTCGTTTACAATCAGACGTCCATCAGTCCAATGATCCCGTATAATTGTATAATGTGATTCAATTTATCATAGAAATGAGCACATCCATGAAACAGAATGATTTGTGTACAAAGAAACATATATTATATGATGTATGATTATTCTGTGACTGACACACTTATTCAATAATCTACTACAACTGCAAAAGAGCTTACCGATGGCTGCTTGTTAACATGTCTATGAGACGGTCAGGGCGCTCTCTGTGCTTGTTGGCATATACATTGATGGCAGCACCAAGAACCTGCAACATTTAGCAAAATATAAGTCTATGCAGTAAAAACAAAACACATTCAGGTTACTGAACACCCATATAGAACAAATTCTTTTGTCCAACAAATTAACTAAAAGACATTTCCCCCAGTACGAGTTTAATGTAGGGTGTCTTGGACAGCTTCAATGTTCAATACCTGATCCCAGTCATCATCTTGGATTGTTCCCTTAATGTTTTTAAAAAGTTCTGTCAATTGACTTCCTTTCTTCCTATCGGCTAGTGACGCAGCAACACCAGCGTATATATCAACAGCTGTTTATAAGATAAAATGTCAGATACCATTCACAACAACATTTCACGGATATTAACAAAAAAATAAAACAAATTGGCACCTGAGAGCTTGAATTCATATATAACTTGAAAAGCTAAGTCGAAATTTTTCTCAACAAGAGTCTCCACTATTTCACATCTTCTCCTGAAAGTAAGAGCCAAAAACACACATATCAGGTGAAGAAACTTCTTCGAACTTTCACCAAAGCAATTATGACTATTTAGTTTGGTCTTTCAGTTTTTATTAGGAGTAGGCGTATCCTTCAAGGAAGGTAATAAACTGGTGTTCATATATCTAGACAAGGGAAAACAGATTCCAAACTATTATTTGATAGGCATCATGGCTATGTGAAGAGAAAGCTAGAAAAGATTTAGTTCTAGTAAGCAAGCTTCTCGTGGAATGTCAAAGAAAAGTGGAATAAGATCATGAGGGCCCTGCAACTACCTGTGTCTCTATATATCGTTTATAATCTACAGATAATATTAGTTAACTTTATGTAAGGATATAAGAAAATTTGTTTAAACGATAAACGGGGAACAAGTTGTATCAACAGATGATGGCAATAAATTTCTTTTATAAACGATCAACTTTTGAGGACAAACCTGGATGTCTCAGAATCATTTGGATTTCCAAACAAGGAAAGCTTCCATGGTGCTCCTTCAGAGTCATTGAAGGACTTTACCACATCGATCTAGAGGAATAGCGGACCCACAACGTGAATCGTGGAGTTATAAATCTATGAAGCCCTATTTCATTAAAAGGAGGACAAAAAAAAACTGTGTTGAAAATATTTACCTGCATTTTAACCCGAGAGGACAATGTAAGAAGAGCTTCTTCAGTCAGCTTCTCATTAGCACCTTTTCCTCTAACACCCTTCTTAACAAGTTTTTTCGAGTCTGAACCTCTATGCCGTGCTGTCAATGCTTCTTCAAAGTGTGCCTGTACCCAGATGTTACTTAGAGACCGATGTGCCAAAATTAAGAAGGGATATAAGCAACATGACGTTATCATAATTTTGTGCATCACTGGCATGCTTATCATTGCAGGGATGTTCTTGTTTAGGCCCCAGAACAAGATGTAATATACAACTCGTGAGCATAGAATATTTATATCCCTAATTTGAATGTTAAGCACCGAAAGAACAGGTGCTAATTGCATAAGATTTTGCAGACCGAAAGAGAGAGCCTAGGAAAAGCTGCCATAATCAAATTATTATCTGCCTAATCTTTTTTCATCAACTCTAAACCACTTATAATACATACGTTACTACATTGCACAAAAAACTATATGTGAAAAACTCCAATTAACCAAGACATTGGCATACTTTGGATTCCCTTTATACTCAGTTGAAAAATCTTTTCAGATGGATATGGCATGTAACATTGCCAAAACAGAGATGAAATGGGTGCCAGGGAAAGAGGTACTGGCTCTATACCTTTGCATGCTCAAGATGCCTTACAGCTTCCTCCTGAGTGGTAGAATTCATAAAAAGTTGAATACAGCAGTACCCAGATGTAACATAATCATTCTTGAGTACCTGGACAATAAGTAAAAATTTGAGCGAATCTTTTTGCAGTTCCAGAAAAAAATTCTTAAGTCTCCAGGATGTAGCATACATGCCCTTACAGATACATAAATTAAAAGTTCCCTTACAATTAATGCGCAGCCATAATCATAAATGCATACTATAAAATCTGCTAAACTATAGGATCTGGACTTTGAAGGATGTACTAGATACTAACTTCAAGCTTAGGATCAAGTTTATGGTTCAGATTTGAGGGGCGAAGCACCGATAAAAAAACTAGCTGAGAATTTGTGGGATAAGATTCACATTTTTGTACTCTATCTTCACAGTTATACTTGTCCGCATGACTACAATTGTATAATAGAACCAATGCAGATGCAACTCATGAGAGAAAAAATTGAGATCCTAGTTTGTATAGCAAAGGTGGAAAATTCCAAGTGGGAACAACCAAACGACAGGTTGTTGGCAACGAACCATGACAATAGAGACGTTCTCACCAGAAACTTGTATAGGTAATTGAAATGCCGGTTGGTCTCAAAGAAAGCACATATACGTGTAAGAGCTCCAGCTATGTACTGATTGATGGCTTGATCTTGACGCTTTGCAGATTCAAGTGTTTCCGTAATTACTTCCTCGAGGGATGAGATAGCTCCATAACCGACACAAAACTCGCACAAATTTTCAATGGTGCCATACTCGGTTGCTAAGGGATCTGTTCGTTGAGGTAAAGAAGACGAGCTTACTGCGCCCACAAATGAAGGTTGCAACGGAGGGAGAAGAGCACATGGTGGAAAGAATAACATGCATGCATCTTTAAAGTGACCATGGCGGAACATAAAACCAAGCAGGTTTTGGCGAGAATGCTGGAGAATCAGAAGAAATAAATTCAATGACCTCGAAAAAGGTAAAATGTATCAAGTTCATCATATGTTTGCAAATAATGCATCCCAGCATACACACTCAGAAAGTACTAAAATATTGGGCTCACCTAAAGATATATCAAGATAGATAAGTACATTGCGAGGCAGTTCCAGGAGAGAAAATACGCAAATTCCAGAATGCGCTATAATAGTATTGACTTACCTCCTGCAAGTAGTTGGTACACTCGGAATAGCGAGTACTATCCAAGTTGCTTCGGGGGCCAACTTCAAAGCCTGAACCAGGCAGAGAATTACTCTTTTCTGATTCCAGAGATCTCCTTGACCTCTCTGAACGAGGGAAAGTGGATGGCATATGCAGAACATTCAGGTATGAGTCTGCTGATAAAGAATCGTCCAAAATTGTTGGCGCGCTTTTAGCCAAATGGTCATACCTGACATGCATCAACAGTCCCAATAACAAGGTCAGGTTGTGGATTACAATAGCCTTTTACCTTTTTTCACCCTTCGACTTGTATTAATCAACAGTCCCATTATTGTCTTCTCTATTCTCATCAAATTTTATATTCCTTAGATCTTAGCTCATAAAGCTGCTCTTACGTACTTGCAACACATATAATTTATCATGTACATGTTTAACTGAAGCTTATATTCATCAAACATTCTCCTGTCCTGTGACTAAATTACCAAGACATACTACAATAAAAGATTTAGATAAACAGAGGGACTTACATGGAACGAACAGTTGATACATCCACAGGCGGACCTCCTTCTATTGTATTTATTATCTCCTGTATGACATCCGGAATGTCTTCCCCCTTTAATTGAAAGGCTTGCCTATAGTGCACAGAATGAGAATTGTATTACTTACTGCACGCAACCTGAGGTTGAAATATGGAAAGGGGTTACAATTCATGTTTTCACAGCTTATACACTGTCACGTACTTGAATTTGACACGAGCTTGAGCATATCGCTCCATCCGCAACAAAGCAAGACCCCATGCTTTCCACACAGGAAAAACATCAATCTGAAATTAATCATGTACACAAGCAGAAGTTATTGCGATGAAGTGGCCTTACCAGAGGGTAGAGAATGAAGCTTCAAATTTTACCTTGCATTTCTTGCACATATAAACCGCCATACTATACCGTTCATCAGATATTAATCTGTCTCGTAGAGATGTGGATGACGATTGATCAGCAATGTCGTCAAGAGAAGCAGCAATGCCAGACCCAAGGAGACTCTGCAGCAACTCTGCACGCCCCAACCAAATTTCTGCAAGTACAAGAACTTCGGATGGTTCATCCGTTGATTGACTACCCACACTTGAGCTGCCAACATCAGAAGATATGTCATCAAGATCTCTACTTCTATCACCAGCGTTATTGATCGATTCAGAGGCACCTAGAAGCTTTCTCAGGAATGATTTCGCATAAGATAAACCCTGCACAATCAGGGAAATTTAATTGCTTTGGCAATCCAAATTAGCAACAACACTTCCCACTCTCGGGTAAACAAATTATAATACATACAAGATCGACCATGTATGGACCTGATAAAAACACACTCTGATTTAAGCGAAAGCATTTAAATAAAAAGCCATACCTGCACAAATGCCTCCGTTGCATGATATGCTCGGCCAATTGTTTCAACAGACGCAACTTCTGACAACTTATTGGAGGTCAATACGTTCTTCATTTGATTGATGCATAAGTCAATGGCAATTCTTGCTGAAACTAGCTCATCTGAACAAAGTGAGAGGAGCGCCTAAAAGAAAACCCGTGTCATAAAAGACCGAGCTCACAGTTACTGCCACATCTGTAAATAAAGATAGCAATACCTTGAAGAGAATAACATCTGGTGTGCTTTCATATTTGTGAGATACACGTACACCTTCATCTTTGACTGTGTCGCCAGTTAGCATCCATTCTTCAGCAATAGAAACAGAAGGTAGTCTATCTTGCCCGTCTGCTGAATAAGATGATCCCTGGTCCTCTTGAATACCTGTCATTGCCTCCCAAGCAGCTCTCTCAGGTGCCCCTAGCCCGGAATTCTTTCTTTTGCGAACATCCTTTGAGGTCGTCCTGTTTTCAGCATTACGTGGAGCCCAAGAAAATGCCCTTCGAGCCTCTCTCTGAAAATTGCTCAAACTACTAGTGAATGATGCTTTTGCTGGCCCTGCCCTTTGCTTTTGTCTTGCCCGTAATGCAGACACAGTTATTCGAGGTTCTCTTGGCGATGGGATAACTGTAACAGCAATAGCTTTTGCGGCATAGGCCATGATAACATTGTTATCTCTTAGTGCTGGGAACTCTTTGAGTATCTGAAGGAAACATAAAAGTAAGTCTCAGAAAGTCATCAAGGGCGAACATAGCAAGGAAGAATAGTGCAATATACCAGTGAGGCATATTGTAATTGTTTTCTCATCAGCAGAGCTTCAACAATTAAATGAGGATGCTCATGAAGCGAAGAGCATCTCTGTTGCCAAGGAAGCGGTAATGCAGCTAACACTTTTAGACCCAAAGCCCAGGAATTAAGCCGGGAAACTTCCAAATCCGTCAGATTGCTATCTCTTCGCTTCAGAAAGAAATGGACCTACAAAGAAGACCAAACAAACATTTTTCCTAAGTCTAAACTCAAAAGCAAAATGAAATCGTAATGCCATAGCAAAAAAGCAGAAAATGTTTTACCAGGAGCTGTTTTGAACGAAGATCAGGTAATAACTGCATTGCACCCATAACCACTGGTAGAGCATCAGCCGAGTCTTGAAGTGAAGATAGAAATCGAGATGCTTCTGCAGGACCACCACCATTGAGTGGATCAGTGGTAAGAAGCTTTACGAGCTGTCTCCCTTGTAATTCTCTTCTAAGATCTATTGATAATTGTGCACTTTCAGCCACTTCCAGAGCAGCGGAAACAGCTCCTTTCCCAGCCAATCTCAGAGCCAAACCTTCGGGGTCTTCTTTACATTCGGCTTCTACCTATTTCCCATTATGAATTTTGAGAGAGAGACCCATACCTAGAGCCAAAAACTGTTCTCAAACAAAAGGGAGAAGCATTACCTCTTGCCAGCTATTATGGCGATCATCTGCAGAAAGTATGTGGCTGTACTTCTGCAGAGCTTTTCTCCTATGCAATACCTAGATGCACAAAGAAGAGTGAGAAAAATAGGTCTCGCTTGATCAGTTACAGGGTTATTGACAACTCAAGTTACAGGCAGGTATCTCGAACTGAAAGCAAAACTCCCTTATACCTCATAGCTAACTGGATTGCTTTCTAAGAGATGACAACTACACATTGTAAGAACATTTAATGCCGCATCAAGCTCCCACATATGCATATACCTGAAACCAAGACGTGCCAGAATTACAAAACCAATCCATGACAGAACAAAACTGCTGGTAACTGTCTGTAGTAAGACAACAACAAAAAATATTTTCTGTGGCTTCTAACATAAGCATGAATACCACACTATAACGTATTTACACGGCAATAAACCACAAGCAAACTAAAATTTGGCAGACTTAAGTGTAGAAACATAAAGAATATTTTTTTTGCATGAAAGATTTAAAAACGATCTCCCATGAATAGGAAAAGAATTATCGAATAACATAGTTTAAAACCTCTGGAGGCGCCAATAACTTTCACTGAAAGAATATTAAATAAACGAAATGGTACAATATGCAATACATTAGTTTGATACACAAAAAATAACCACAGAATCAAGATACTCAGTCTACCATATCGCTCAGTTTTGTAGCACATTCATCTTATTCTGTCTCTAGAGCTCATATAATACACTAAACACACCATTTCTCTGTGTTTTCTACATCATTTCCTCACCACATAATGAGTGAAATATATACAAGCGATGAATTTGAAGGTTTAAATGGATAAGGATGCTGACTACAGGTGGCAAGTAACCTTAGCTAAGTAATCTTGGTTAAGTGAGGTCACTCTAAAGGTAACTAAGGTTTAGTTAATCTTTAGCTTTATAACCACGTGAGAGTATTGGGGGAAAGGGATTATTGAGTACTTGAGTATTATCTAAGAAGGGAGTGTAGAGAGATGACAGAGAGAGGGATTTGTGATCAGTTTCTCTTGTAACAAATCTTTTTCATTCAAAAAGAACAGTCTCTCAACTTTGTTTATTAGAATCGATACCTAAAACGTATCAAAATACTACATATCAACAAAGCTGGTTTTGCTAATAACCTAGTTGTTTATATCAGAGAACCTAGAGACGTTGATTCTTATATATATACTTTACTGAAGTTTCATGCTAATCTTATTTGACAAACTTTTGCCTAGTGATGGGTGGGGTAAGCTGAGTTGTATCTAAACATTTGCGGACTCGGCTTGGCCAAACTTATTTTTCAAGAACCAAAACAAATGCCTAAACCAATCTTTGGCTCTCAACAAAGTGGAATATAAATAGGTCATATACTGGACGTCATGGTTGTTATAAAAATTATAGCTGTACTTACTTAAGAGCAAGGGTCGCCGCCAGCTGTTTATCCTTTAGCCGCAGGCAATACTGCCAACTGTTGCTCCAGATGCTCTGACCTTCATGTCCCTGAGATCTACCTAAAGTTGATGGATTTTCTTCATTACTTTTGATTAGGAGCTCAAGTAGCCAATCAGAAGCCCCATTCCGCAAGAAGCGGTCCGAAAGTGCTAACGCATCCATTAGTTTACCTTCATCAATTAATCTAGAATAGTTCCAATAAAACGAACACTTATCATCTCAGAAAAATGAAATCGAATAAGATAATCCAGAAAGTACTAAACTTTCAATCTGAAAGACAACAGAGGCTAACGAACCAAAAGAAGTAGACATATGAGAGAAACTGGCATACCGATTTACAGCTTTCTCATATGGTCCTTCATTCTCCCAGTCGAAAGAGAGGAAAACTGTAGGCACAGTTCTACCAGTTTCAAAGGGTCCACCATCAGGAGCACTGAAGTCTGTCAAATCTGGTTGAATGTTAACATTGGAAAAAAATTCTTCTCCATCCGACTCCGAGTCACTGTCATGTTCACGAAGTCTCTTGATCGCAGCTCTTTCATCACGTTTAATCCTTGTGTCATCAGATGCTTGTTTAGGTGTTACAACATATTCAGAAACTCTATGCAGGTTAGTCTGCATTTGTATCCATCGGTTTAAAGTTGGAAACCTGTGAGAAAAAGTAATTACAGAATATGATGGAACACAGGAATTGAGTTGATTTAAATTTATAGGAGGAAAAAGACGTTTGTCACTACCTCTCAGACTGATCAAGAGAAAATTCATAAAACAATCGTTCTGCATCAGGAGAACTTGAAAACTCATCGTTCAAGGAGCCAGATATGACAGAATCACTGCCGTTGTACAATATGCTCCCACCAAATACGCAAGCTAAGACTGCTCGTACAGGGGATATTTTTACCAAATGCCTGATTATATCCAACTGAAGAGGATACAGAGGGACACCAGGTGTTGCTGACGATCGAACGTAACAGTTGGGTTTAGCTTCTTTTGAAGGAGAGCGCACTTTATCTGAGTTAGCAGGCGGGGTGGTTGGAATCACAGGAATACAAGCCCATCCATGACCAGCACGTGGAGGATAAACTGGGGGAACACACGCAGATATCACTTCATGAACAAAATCAGCAGACATGACGTCCGCAACTTTCGCAGCTGCATCTGTGCTACTTCGATCAAACACCAGACGTGTCAATAGCTGCAACATGGACCATCAGTTAGAGATTACGGATAGATCTATGCCTAAAAGAGTACTGGATTCATTGTCAATTTGTATACCATTGTCGCACCAGTTCATGTTTAGTAACCCCCACAGAGGGCCAATAATATTAAATAACATCATAGGATCTTAAAATGCACTAACATGAATAGAAATACTAGAGTTAACAGAATCAAGGAAAGCGTAACTCAGTAGTTTTTTCACTAAATAAAAGTAGAATGACAGAATTAGATACTAGTCCACTAGTATGAATAACAAGGAAGACAGTTTAAATGACAGATATACCAAGAACCAAAAGCCAAGAAACACTTACGTCTTTAGGCCATTCATAAACAAGAGAGAAAAAGTTGAAATCATGAGTTGTATCAGTGCCGTCTACTATGTCACCAATAGCAGCAATATACAGGATGAACTGAGACAGATAAGTAGAGGTTTTGTTGCTTAATGGGCCAAATGACATCTTCCCCTTCTCTTCGCTTGCATGTAAAATGCGACTTCCGTCCACATGTCTACTTGCTGAACTAGAAGGATTTTGCTTCGAATATTTTAACCCAAGACCAAGAACTCCATCCTTCACAATGGCCATGTCTGATCCGTCCCCTTTGAGTATGTCGACTTCTGTTTTTTCATCAGCGATTGCTCTCGCTAGGTTATGAAGCTTACCTATTGTCCGTTAGAATACGAGTAAGAACTCCAAGGAAGTTCTAACATATAAATTTTAGTATAAAGCAACTAACTCAACTGCATGCTACAGCAAGAACAGACAGAGAGGATAGAGAAAGACAAAACTAAATACCGCTTAGGAATTGCCGCTTGCCCCTATGAGCATCCTCAATCATTTGATGTAGCATTGCAAGAGCACGATTTTTTTGTACCTGTCTATGAGATTCTGTGGCAGATGAAGTGATAGTATCTCCACTAAAACTGACTTGAAGAATTTGAGGGTTATCCTGAAACATGACAGCTCAGGAAACTAGTAAAAAGGCAACCAAGAACAAACAAAAAAAAGAAAAGGATTTTGACATGTTTTTGAGCACCTCGGAATTCAAATATACACATTAATGAAAGATTTACAAATGTTTGGAGAGAATAGCATGGCCAAAAAACAGTAGATTTATGCACTCACGTACTACTAAATATATACGCAGTTTTTATATTCCTCATTTCTCTCTTAAGCATCCGGGCAACAAAAAAAACTCTTAAGATAATTGAAACCTTTTGTAGTAGGCTATAATATATCATATGATCGCCCCATCCCATATCAAACTAAACGAAAGCTGTGCCTTTTTGCAATTCGAAGACTGACCTGTTCAAGGAATCCCTGCAGACGCTTTAAGATCCTTCGCAATACAGAGATTATTGCAACTTCTTGAACCTGATCCCAGTGAGTAAACCCCACCTTTGGAGATCCTCCCGGATATATTTCAGATAACAAAGCTTGAGACTGCGTACCAAGTAAAAACTACTTAGGAAAAACAGTAATTCAATGGAAGAGTGTCACTTCTAAGAATTTAGTAAGAATATTTAAGGTAAACAAAAGGTTACTATTTATAGAACAAGTTAAAGTACATGGAAATCAAGAATACTACTTGCCTTATCCAATAGTTGTTTGGAAATTGTTGTAGACTTTGCAGAAGCAGCTGCCGCATCTATGCATAGTAGAATCTGGTATCATAAAAAGGTAATCTTAAACTTGCTTAGTCGTGAGAAAGGCAATTAATTACAGAGTAGTCCTATCAGAATCTAAACGACATGGACTTACCACGGACAATGGACTCAACTGAGAGCCGAAAGAACGAAAATCTAAATCTTGCACGGCAGATGCACCCTCAGCAGTACGAGACATCACATCTTCAACCTGAGAATAATAAGAAATATAGATAAGATGTGGACAAAGTTCCCCAACGACGTACAACGTGGCAGTATGTAATATATATCCTCAAGGCAAGAGAAAGAGGTCTCAAATCAGATTACACTAATCCTATTATGCGAAGTAGAGACATGATATCTATGCAAGAACGGTGATGTAACATTACGAAAGATACCAATGTTCTGTTGAAGGCATTATCCACCCATTCAGCTAATTCAATAGTAGCTTTGTCCTCTGCGGATAAGGCAAACCTATGAACTGCCTGTTCTCCGATGTCATACTTAGCTCTTTGCATACAGCTGCAGAATGAGATTTGATGTCTTAAAGAAGTAGCATGAGGAAGAAAGTATTACTCAAGACAACTCAATATAAGGAACTCTAGCAGAGACAAAGCGGGAACAAGTATTGGTACATAAACATAGTTGCACCTTGAAGTGAAGTTTTTATAAACTATTTCAAATCAAAAGCTCTTTAGCAACATTTTATAGTTATAATCACAGCTAGAACCGAAACTTCTTTCAAGCAAAGCAACTTTCACCATAGACCTCAAGTTAAAACTGAAGTTCACACCTCCAAGTTTCCAGTCCTCTCATCACACAGGCTACACAACTCAGAAAGCCGAACAATTATTCAATATTTGCGTCCATATACACGCATATGTAAATAAAGTAGTTCGGCAACTTAAATATCATATAATTAGCAATGCAAAGAAACATATAGACTGAACTTGTAACGTTTCCCTACATAAACATCCTAGAGAGTCTAGAAAACATTCATTTTGGTTCTGTAACATTTTTAAAGTAAAAGTTGACGAAAAATAAGGTGGCCAACAATTTTTCCCTGATGCCTGAAATCTTAATTACCAAACATAACAAGAGAATTGTGCTCACAGGTTAAGTAGTTTTGCAGGGGCCGCCCGTAGAACGCTTAAAACCTCCTTTAAACCCCACTGGCGTTCAGAAAGTGGCAGAAGATGCTGCATAATAGATAACCGCCATTCACAATCCTCAATGAAACGTTTAGCCATCGATACTCTCCATTCTAAAGCTTTTCTTCCATCAGCACTGTAATTACCATCCAGTTGACACTCTCGTTCAGTCAGATCTGATGGAAGATTGCGGCGTAAAACATTGAGTAGCTTTCTTGTGAAAGTTATAACAATTTCATTTTCCCCTTCGGTAGCAAGATCGTCAAGATTCAAACTAGGGGTAGAACTGAGACGAATATCATCAATATGTAAGAGTGAAATAACTATGTTGACCATCATAATCTGCAAACAAAAGTGAGCTCATATTAAAAGAAAAATCTAGACATATTGAAAAACCAAATCTAATGTTTGATAGAAAGCACACTACGTGTAAATATAATCCGATTTATCGAATTATTTATCACTGTAAACAGTACCCAATTCCGTTGTGTTACTACAAAATTTAATGACAGAAGCTCAACTTCCTGTAAATGAACCAATGTGTGTTGGTGAATTACCTTGCGTGGAACATTTTTAATGGCCTCCAAATGGTTAGTGAGGTCTTTTAAATGGTAGAAGACCACATTATGACTAGCATCCGTCTCATCTTTAATGATCTCCTCCATTGCCCCTAATGCTAAAACAATAGCCTCCAAAGCATAACGCATATGCATCAATTCAATATCTTGTATCCTACAACGTAAGAAGACATCAAAAGTGAAACCACCGACTACTAACGACTTTCCCCATCAAAATAAAATCAAAGCTACATTTAAGAAAGCACCGAATTTTTTTTTTACAGAAACACCGCCTTAAATTTAACAAACACACAAAATCAGAAAGCTAATGCAACAACCATTGTGAACATAAACAAAGGGCACGAAGTTTTTGTTAGAAGCTAAACACTGATACATCTATCCAACGAACCACTGAGAAAACAATTGAAGTATATGTATGCAACATATCTATACGAACTTTGATTGAACTGACCTCTTCCAGGCTTCTGCAGGTGAAGCGATAGGTTGCATACTAATCAGTGATAT
The DNA here is from genome assembly GCA_905132885.1 of Moricandia moricandioides. NCBI lineage: Eukaryota > Viridiplantae > Streptophyta > Magnoliopsida > Brassicales > Brassicaceae > Moricandia > Moricandia moricandioides. The sequence goes on along the minus strand of CAJHQQ010003867.1, from coordinate 16,806 downwards.
GGCTTCTTTGAATATTATGCCCGGAACAACATCAAACAGCACCTACAAAACAGTACAACTTGCTCGTATTAAGAATACCAAGAACACTTTCAGATGATAATCAATTGATAATAGTACCACTATCAGCAACAGAGACATTGAATATCAGTATACCAAGAAAACTACATGTCACTACCGCAGTGCTAATATACACCACCTAGTTGACATAGCTTGGCAAAAAAACAATTGAAATTTAAGCACACAGAGGTAGAAATGGGAGGAAATAGGCAAACATTCAAATTTTTCATGCGTAAAAAGCTTAGATATGATACAGCTTATATATAATGCTGATTTGACATACTAAATGAAAAAACAAACTCAAAAATTCATTGGAATTTTTTTTTTTAACTGTATGGAACAGATGGCAATTTCAGTGTCCATCAGGAAAAGGTTCACCATTTCATCATTTCAGTCAATAGGTAGAATGAACAGTGATATATGATTCAGGACACAACAAATGTACATTTTTTAATTTTAATTCTCCAACCGCTCATATAAAAAAAACCACTAGCAGAAATATCAGGAGCCTCAAATTCATTCGTGTTAACTGTGATCTCGTACATGTCCTTGCTTGGTAACAATATTACAAAATCTTACCAGATATCTTAACCTGCATGATAGTTTGAATATAATAAAAAATGGGCTTAAATGCTACTATAATCCTACCATTGATTAATCCTGATACACCATAGTAACATATGCTGCAAAATCCTGTTGTAATCTGTTTATTTTCCTATATAAGTTTACCCGTTCCCAAGAGACATCATTCTTACTATAAGTAACTGAATCTAGCCAGCATGATGTCTAATGACATTATGCAGTGTGCATTGACAACAATAAATCTCATTATTAGCTTGTGATGTTTTATCTGAATGAATATTCAGAACAATTTCCTGTGAGGGTCTGCCAAACATAATCTCTGCAGAGAAGAAAATTTAAGAAAGTCGTACCCGAAGTGGACTTTGCGTTGAAAGCCTCTCCAACACAAGATTTTCAACAAAAGGATCCACATCCGCATCATCATCCTCAGATGACAAATTACCACGCATCAAGAAAGATGCCTTTGGAGTCCATGATTTACTAGAACTGATGCAAGCAGCGAAAGATGCGAGGTCCAGCCGATAACATAATGTATCGCAGAGATGTTGCACACAAGGTTTCTGCTCAGATCAAAATCTCCTGTTAGGCTTTCACCGTCATGTTCTAAAAAAAATATAATATTCAAATAACAATGTACGCAAAGGAGAAAAATTACTTCATCTGTCTGGTTTTCATAAAGAATAGATTCTTCTAACCGAATTTCTTGTGAATTACTAGACCAAAGTAGCCGCATAAGTTTTCTACGGGTAGCAGTTTTTCCAGGCAACAGATCCCAACCCATAGAAGCTACTAGTGGGCGAAGTTGGGGAAACAAAGTAAGAACCTGTAACATGTGAGAAGAAGAGGCTTTCAGATCACAATAGAGAAAGAGTCTAACTGGGGCAACAGGTAATAACCAACACTGAAGTACGATAATGAGAACGAACGATGTAAGTTTATTCCACCTACATCTTCAGCCTCGTGAAGCTTCTCTTTCTTCACGTAAGACAAAGCAGCACACATTACACACTCAAGCACATGTGATCCAGAAATACGAGCATAATGATACATGTCTCGGAGGCAAGAATTAATTGCCATGCGCATAAGGGATCTTTTCTCCTCTTTTCTCTCAGTTTTCAACTCTAGAATATATCGCCGGAAACACTCAAGAGGGAGTGGAATTTGGTCACTGTCAAGCGATAAATGTAGTTGGCTATCTGGGAGGAGCGTATCATCTTGAATACCCTACAAAGGAAAACATTGTAAATACATGATAACTTAATCAAAGACACGCATATACATATTTATATGCACATATAAGCACACCCTTGACACAAATCAACCGCTTAACTAAGCTACCTCGAGGGTAAATATTAACAAATATATATAAAAAGAACAATGCGAACTGGAAACACAATCTTACTATTCCAGCATAATGAAGACAAAAACAGTTCTAAGTTCTGAATCACAACAAATAATTAGCTATAGAACATATTAGCAAAGATCTGTAGCAACTTGTTTATTTTTATATGTGAAACCTTTTTAGAAAAAGAAAAGGAATGGTCCCGTATACCAGCTTTATTGAAAATGATAGCAACCTGAATAATCTGAACAAGATCTCCGCAATTAGACGAGAGCGCTTCCTTATAGATAAACAGCAAGTTCTGGCGCATCATGTGCCAGGAGTCACCATATTCATCTTTTTTCTCCACAACTCTAGAGAGGAGAGCTTTAATAATGGCACTATCAAAAAAGAACAGAATAATTCTAGTTAGTTGTATATCTTTAAATATGCAAAATTAAGCGCCTGGGAAAAGGAAGTCAAAAACTGAAGCAAGGAATGAAACTGAATATGTAAGGCCATGGATGTCTTCATCCATCGGTATCAAATGAACACTTTCAACTATTTGAGATCTTCCTATGGATATGAAATGAAACTGTCCGAAACAAACAATCATTATAGAGTTCCTCTTCCTATTTAAGAGAAAAAAATCCTCCACTCCAATCCTCAAGCAAGGTTCTCATTTTTTCAAAGCAGAAAAGGCCAAATCCACTAAAAAGTGAATACAAAACCAATCTTTATTGATTTCTTGAAATAAGCAACTGCCCATGAAATTTATCAACAAAAGTGGAATGTGCTTCCCCATATCCCTACACATAACTTAGCATAAAAAGGGAACAATGTTGAGAGATCTCAGACAAATATAGCTACACTTATCACTACTTCAAAAACTGTTATAGACATAATTGTCTAGTTTTGTCGAACAATTCCAACCAACAACCAAAGCCGGCTCCACCTGGGAAAGAAAAAGTGAACTGAGATAATCTTTCTCTCAACATGTGTTCTCCAACGTTTGGATTTCACTAAAGATGTTCAAAGGATTATATGGGGAGCCAGAAATGTATTAGTAAATAAGTAAACAAAGGTAGATGATGTGATCAATCCTTTATCCAGCTTTTCCTATTTCTTCAAACGCTATTTCGACACAAAAGCAACGAAAATTGAATGCCAATGGAATAAGCAAGACGAAGAAACCGTGAAATGATCCAAAATCCTAATTTGTAATTCAAAAACCTAATGAATTTGAGGAAAGAATAAATCAATCACATACTGATAATTTTCTTTCTCTACTCCATAATCAAGGTGAAGATAACGTATGTGATGAGCTGCCCCGAGCTCATCCCCTTCATCCAATTTCTTTCTCATCGCATCCAACTGTGCTAACTGAACATTTCTCTGAATCAAAGCAAACACCTTGTTGTTATCTTGTTCTCGAGACTCAATTACGGTCGTCTCCTTTCTCTCAATTCCCTGTTGTTCCTCAACTTCATCCACCAAACTTGTAACATAACTCCCAGAACCATAAAGTTGCCTCTTTATGTTACAGCATAAAGCATCAAAAACATCAGAGTAATCCAATACTATGCTCCTTAAAGCCACAACTTCATCTTCCTCAATCATATAGCTTCCTCCACTGCTACTTGTATCAACATCAAACCTCAACCTCTCAATTCCCAAATCCAAAAAACCTTGCAAAATCCGTACGCAATTATCCAACTCGTCTCTCTGCCCATCCCTAATTCTATTGGTTACCCTGTCGATCAAAACCTGGACCATCAACAAGAAATCCGCACGCAGACTTAGAGTCTCTGGATCGAATCCCCAAGGGGAAGTAGGATTCTCGAATCGCAGAAGCTCAATCGCGGAGAGGAAGGCGAGGAGAGACGGGGAAGAGCAGGACTGTGACCAGAGGACATTCTCGAATCTTCCAGCGTTGGAGACGATGGTCTGGAGAATGGTGAGTGCGAGGTCAGGGTTACGAACCCTGAGAGCGAGCAAGGTAGCCTTCAACGGCTCGAACTGAGCTAGGTGAAGGTGGTTTGCCGCGAGACGGGACAGAATCTCCGTTTCTTTATCCATGGTGATCGCTGAAATCTAATACATATCGAACATCTTCAACAATTCTGCAAGTTGTGTTCGTTGTTCCGAAGAATCTGAGATTTCTCGTTTCAGATAACCGTCAGCGAAGATGAAGAGCGTGGCTGGTAGAGCAAATGGGTTAAGCGGATTAGACCGATTTTGACCGTATTTGATTAAACTATGCAAATAAAATGGAGTAGGTGGTTGCCAGAAATTTTATGGATACAAATAATTTTAATTTTTTTATATAATATAATATTGATGTAATTTTATGGGGTATAGGTTTTGTAGTTGAGATTTAAAAATTAAAAAAAATTATAAATATTAAAATTTTTAAAATAAAAAAGTCTATTTTGGTCATTTTTTCTCTCAAAATCTATTTTGTGACAAAAACTTCAAAAAATATTATGTGTTAGATTTGCCCATACTTCTATTCATAATATACTTTAGATTATTTTAACTGATGTAATTTTTTGTAGGTATTTTTATTTTAGATAAAATCAAAACTATTTTTTGTCTCTGATATTTTTTAAAAAGGTTTTCCAAATGATGAACTTGTGAAGAAAAAATATTTTGCGATTGATTATGAGTTTATAACATCTTATAAAGGAATATATAAATTCATAAATAATTTATAAAACACTTGAAAATTTAAAACTTTTTGAATATTTTCTTAAAAAAATTAAAATAATTATATAAAACATTTAAAAATTTAAAACTTTATGAATAATTTCTTAAAAATTTTAAAATCCTTATAAATGTTTTTTTTAATCCTAATAAATGGTTCTATAACTCAATAAAATAACTTGTTATATATTTTAAATAATTTATAAAGTTTTAAAATGACTTAAGAATTTAAAACATATATATGTTTTAAATACTTATCGATGGTTTTAATTTTAAATAATGTCTGTTAATATTCATAAATATTTTGAAAACTTTTATAAATGATGAGAAATTATTCTCTTTAAATGGTTTTATTAATCTTTAAAAAATATTTTATAAAATTTTATTAATGATAAAATATTAATTAATGGTGCCTTAAAACCTTTTAAATTATTTATAAAATCTTTATATAAATATTAACTATTATATATGTTTTATAAACCATTAGAAATTAATTAATATAAATGACTTTAAAATTCGTAAAAATGATATATTAATCATCACAAATAATTTTAAACTCACATGGATAATTTCTAAACTCATTTTATGATGCCTTAATAATTATTATAATGTATTTTTCAAAAATATTGGTCTTATATATTCACATTATGATTTATATAGGAAAATATTTTTACCACTTATTTATAATAACAAAAATGCCAGTATATTAGTTTTATTAATTATTTTATTAAATAATATATTTATATAGTTTATAAATAGACTATTAATGAAGAAAAGTAAACGATGAAGTATTATATAGAATTTCCATATTTTTTAATATTTCATACTATAAATAATCAGGTGTAAGATTATACAGATTGTTGGGAAAATTGTTAAAAATGACTCAAAACTTGATTTTAAATGCAAAAGTGTACCTCAAATTCAATCAAATGCAAAAGTAACCCAAAAGTCTAGTGAAAATACAATAAACTCCTTGTGAACAAACAAAAAAATTGTATTCAATTTTACCAAAATAACCTTTTCGTGTATAGAAGTCTTCTCTGAGAAAACTTCAATGTAAGTCTCCTACGGAAGACTTCTCTAAGAAGACTTCCAGACGTCTTTCGTGAGTCGTCTAGTAGTCTTCCGAAAGTCTTCTCTGAGAAGACTTCCATGTAGGTATTCTCCGGAAGACTTCTCTAGAAGTCTTCTCAAACAATAAATCCTAAAAATAATTTATAAAATTCATAAAAAATATTTATATAGAGGAAAAATAGAAATCATGTAACCACAAACATTTGTAAATAATGTAAATTTATATCAACTAAAATTGAATTGTTTTCAACCTAGATGATTTAATGTAGAATGAGTCATGGTATTCATTGGTTTAGGGTTTAGTAACATATGTGATAGTATTATAGGTAGTTTTAGGCGTAGATTTTGAAATCTATCTTCTTAATTTTTTTTTTGAATTTGACGAATATGTGTTAGTGATCCTATAATAAGATGATTTTAAACACTTTCTAAGTTTATTTTATGTTTAAGAAAGTGTTTTTTGGTTAGTTAATTGATTTAGGGCTTCAGAAGACTTCCAGAAGACTTCCTGGGATGTCTTCTAACATATAATGCAGTAGAAGACTTCATGGAAGACTTCATGGAAGACTTCACGGAAGACTCTACAATTTTACCGCTTGAATTTCAGTGAAATTTAAATTCCCGCCTAATGGCGAAGTCTTCCAGACGTCTTTCGTGAGTCGTCTAGTAGTCTTCCGAAAGTCTTCTCTGAGAAGACTTCCATGTAGGTATTCTCCGGAAGACTTCTCTAAAAGTCTTCTCAAACAATAAATCCTAAAAATAATTTATAAAATTCATAAGAAAAATTTATATAGAGGAAAAAATAGAAATCATGTAACCACAAACATTTGTAAATAATGTAAATTTATATCAACTAAAATTGAATTGTTTTCAACCTAGATGATTTGATGTAGAATGAGTCATGGTATTCATTGGTTTAGGGTTTAGTAACATATGTGATAGTATTGTATGTAGTTTTAGGCGTAGATTTTGAAATTTATCTTCTTAATTTTTTTTTTTGAATTTGACGAATGTGTTAGTGATCCTCTAATAAGATGATTTTAAACACTTTCTAAGTTTATTTTATGTTTAAGGAAGTGTTTTTTGGTTAGTTAATTGATTTAGGGTTTCAGAAGACTTCCCGGGATGTCTTCTAACATATAATGCAGTAGAAGATTTCTAACTGGAAAACTTCCCAGAAGACTCCGAGAAGACTTCTCGAGAAATCTTCTAACTACTGAAAGACTTCCTGGAAGACTTCTAGAGAAGTCTTCCCAACCAAACTTGAACTTAATTTACCTTCAATTTGAAATTAACAGGAAAAAACCCAAATATATTTAACCTAACTTGATAATTTACCGTACATAAAAATAGTATTTTTCATTGTTTTTTTCACTTTTCAGGAAAAAACCCAAATATATTTTTCATTGTTAACCTTACCGTTCATTTCTCCCTGTGACTTCTTCCTCTATTTCTTTCCTTTTCGACCTCAAGTTGACCCATTTGTCCGTAAGTCTCTCGGAAGTCTGCCGTAAGTCTTCATGGAAGTCATCCGTAAGTGTTCATGGTAGTCATCCAGAAGACTTCATGGAAGTCATCCGAAAGACTTCATGGAAGTCATCCGAAAGACTTTATGGAAGTCATCAGGAAGACTTAATGGAAGCCATCCAGAAGTCTTCCATGAAGTTTTCCGTAATTCTTCCATGAATCTTCCGTAAGTCTTCCATGAAGTCTTCCGTAAGTCTTCCGTAAGTCTTCCATGAAGTCTTCCGTAAGTCTTCCATGAAGTCTTCCGTAAGTCTTCGGTAAGTGTTCTGTTAGTCTTCCGTAAGTCTTCGGTAAATCTTCGGTAAATATTCGGTAAGTCTTTGGTAAGTCTTCCGTAAGTCTTCCGAAGTCCTCTGAAGTCTTCTGTAAGTCTTCCGAAATCTTCCGTAAGTCTTTCGAAGTCTGGATGTTAGTATATAACTCTTGGTGTGTTTGTTTTATGTTTGAGATGTTGTTTTGTCATTGTTTGCAGGCTATAAAATGGAATTACCAGAACTCCCGAAGAGGTTGTTCACCCTAGGGGAAGAGCCCATTCCATTGAAGAGCATTGGATATCATACCGATGACCCCATATTACTTCCTGCTGTAAAGGATGCTCTCCATGCTGATGAATGGGAGGAGCTGAGGAACTCTAGGTTGGGAGTCTTCATAAAGTTTTGGGAGTTGATTTCTTTTGTCGCCCTGGACCACGCTTTACATCTGGAGGAAAACAAGTCTGGGACTCAACTTTTACACCACAAGGATATATATTATGTGAGTATCCTGCATGCAAATATTCCCTCGAGTATAGGGGGCACACAAGTGTTGCAATATGCCGATCAGCAAAGGTTCCAGCTGCTATAACATGCGAGCAAGGTATTTTCTCGATTCCATAGACACCACAATCACACTTAATATGTTCCAAATCAACAACACAGTCACGTTTGCCACCTGCAACAAAGAATCGACTTCTATCAATTGGTTGGACAGTCATCATATCCGCAAAGTCCTCACGAGTCGCCAATAAGTATTCAACTCCCCGACTATGTTTAGTTGTGAGATTCAGAGCATCTTCTCGCCTTTTCCAATACCACCTTCCCAACTTTTCCATTATAAACTCCAAAAGAAACACTATGGGAAATCCTCTTGCTCTCTTGAGACCGGAGTTAATAGATTCAGGTATGTTGCTCGTTTTTATATTGTACATTTCTCCATGACAATGAACCCCTGACCATAGTCTCACGTCCGCTTCTTCTAAATATGTTGCCAGTGCCGATTTAGCATTTCGGATCTCCTCCATGTACGCTTTTAACCAAGTACAATAGATGCTTCCCTTTTATACTATTGGACAATGTTCTGTTGTAGGTGATAATAACATATTCTTCGGGTTAACCAAGTACAATAGATGTTATGTGCCGGTCGGAGACTATCATCAAAGCATGCTGATCAAATACACAACTCCTCAGTTGTGTGAAAAAACATTCCCAAGGAGCATCATCTTCTATATCTACGATTCCAAAAGCCAATGGAAATATCTAAAAATTACCATCTTGTGCAGCTGCAACTAACATAACATATTCATACTTCCCACTTAGGTGAGTCCCATCCACCACGATGATCCTTCTTTGATACTGAAAACCAGCAATAGAAGCTCCAAATATTATAAATAAATACTTAAATCTATTCTCAGCATCAAGTTCTATACTATTCTTAGAACTCGGATTTGCTAACGTGATTTGCTCCAAATATGAAGGCAGCCTCTCATACCCTTCTTCTGCTGATCTTCTTACCAATTTTTGAGCATGTAACAATACTATGTATGAAGTGGTGTAATCTAGAGTCATGCCAAACATGTTCTTCATTGCATCTTGGATATGCTTCGGATTTAACCCATCAATGATTCCAACGCGATCTATGAAAAGCTGACCAACATACTTCGCAGTAAAATGTTTCCGGTGAGCCCGTCATTCAGACACAGAACATGTATGAGTCTTCACATACTTTGTTACCCAAAACCTGTTTGTTCCATGTTTCACACTCGCTCTAAGATTCCATTTGCACCCATGAACACGACATTTTGCTACAAGTAGAGTTTTAGTGGTCTTGTATATTTTGAAGGAGAATTTATGCTTCACCGTTGTCAACCGCAACTCTGAAACCAATGCCGCTTTACTGATAAAAATCTGGCTGACATAGATATTGTTGTCAACTATCTTATTCGAGCTTTCTCCTTCATTAGCATATGTCTCTTTGAAATTCTCAAAACATATATCTTCTTCCTCTTCTTCTTTCTCTTCCTTTTCCTCATCCTTAACTCTTTCATACTCACTGTATCTCCAAACTCATCATCCACTTCAGCAACAATATTTATCCTCCTCATCATTTATATCTTGAGGCAAATTATCATAATCTTCCACTTCATTTTCTTCTTTCGCTCCATTTTCTTCTTCTCCTTCACCAGCTAGGTTTCCTTCAGCGTTGACTTCATTAACATTCCCCATACTGCCTCGGCTTGATACACAAAGACGTAGAACATGTGTTTTACTTATCTTGATCAAGTTATGAACTTGTCTATCACTTGTAACATGAATATGAGGAGTATCAAGAGCTATTTGTTGCATTAGTGCGTCTGGTAACAAGTAAGTTAAATCCACAACCTCTGCGTTCTTGTCCAGGTAAAAATCTTCTACAACCATTTCAACATGTTCATCATGTGTACAACCATCACTCAAAAAGAACATTCTCGCTCCTTTGACATTATCAACCACAAAATCCCAAGAATTATCATTCACCAACCATTCTCCGTAAACAACAGGTAACTGAAGCATCATCTGAAAAAATCACATTAAAACACATTAGCAAACACAGAACATCATATTAAAAAAATACGGAGAAGACTTCTTAAGAAGTCTTCCGTAAGTCTTCTCACGGAAGACTTCTTCTACGTTTAGCTAGGAACATTAATAAACATAAAAAGTTTGTAACCTCATAATTATCATCATTTTAGTTATGAATTTCACTCAAGAGCCCTAATATTGAATAATACACATTAATAACTAGAAAATATTAAAAATTCGTTTTGAGTTTTGAGAAAATTGAAGTTTAATAAAGATTGATGTAAGAGACTTCTAGAGAAGTCTTCTCCGAGAAGACTTCTAAAGAAGTCTTTAGCGTAGGTCATTTTTGCAATTGCAAATTTACGAAGGAAGACGTCTTTGGAAGTCTACTCTATAGAAGACATCTTGAGAAGTCTTCCTTTGTAAATATTGGTTTACTTTTGAATTTGAAAAATTCTCGAAATTCCTAGAGAAGACTTCCCTAGAAGTCTTCTCGGGTAAACAATTTGGTTTTGCAATTGACCGAAATTTGTTAGAAATTTGACTTCTGTAGAAGACTTTCTCAGCGTCGCTAGAAGCCTGTCTGGGTTATTTTCGCAATTGAGAATTAATAGCAAAACATTAAATATTAATGAGAAGACTTCTCGATAAGTCTTCTGGCGGTAGACCTCTTAAGAAGTCTTCTCTCGTTACCAAATGTTTGACCAAAAACCCGGAATAAAACTTGAGAAGACTTCTTCAGTAGTCTTTCGCCGGAAGACTTCTAGAGAAGTCTTCTCTTTAATATTTAATGTTTTACTATTAATTCTCAATTGTAAAAGTAACCCAGACAGACTTCTGGCGACGCTGAGAAGACTTCATGTTATAGATAAGAAGACTTCCCTAGATGTCTTCCGCAGGAAGACCTCTAGGGAGTCTTCTACAAAAGTCAAATTTCTGACAAATTTTGGTCAATTGCAAAACCAACCTGCTTATCCTAGAAGAATTGTAGAGAAGTATTCTCGGTTCTTCTTGGTATTTTTTTGTAATCAAAGGAAAGTTAGAAGACTGCTGAGGAAGTCTTCTAGTCAAAACACGCAAAAGGTCAATTGCAAAACTAACTTATGCATTGACCAAAAGACTTCTCTCAAAGTCTTCTTCTCGAACCGATTTGAAAAACAATAACGATTTCATACCTTGGACTGTCAGATGACTTGCTTAGGCTCTCCAAGCACACAACACTTCAATATTTAATCTACCATTCCGTTAATGACCAAGATACATGAGGTTCGACGTCTCTATGAACATTACAAAGTTTAGAATAAAAATCTTGGGTTTCTTGGATGAATTTTGAAGGAAATTGAAAGAGATGTCGTTTGAGTGCACAACAAATGAGATAGTAAGAGAAACAATCGTTTTTTTTTGCCATTAAGACCTTCAAATTGATTTTTCATGCTAATTGGGGATTGATAGCAATGACAATATTGTAAATATTTGGTGAAGATGAGGATGATAAAATAAAAGACTTATTTAAAAAAACAAAGTAATGGCATTTTTGTGAATAATTCAAAAATCTAGGGTGAATAAGGCAAATGAACGTTCCAAAAAATGGTTGGTTGGTTTTGCATTTGAGTTGAAATTTTGAGTCACTTTTGCAAAACCCCTATAGGTTTGTAATAATAATTAAAAATTTTAAAATTTAATTTTTAATTTCATATACTTAGATAATCAAAAATTTCAGTATATATTTTAGAAAGTTTGTGAGATTTAAAATAATTTAACAACATAAACTTTAGTCACTAAAAAACTTTTTCTTACATACAAGTAATATTATAATTAACTTGATAATTAGTTGTTGAATCACTTTTTATTTTATTTTAACACATGAAAAACTGGAAATATTCTAGCTTTCAAAAGAAAAAAAGTGTTTTTTTATAACTCCAATTGGACCAATAAAATCAGTTGTTTTTATCATGAAGATCTTTTATAAATGTTTTTGTGTGGGTTTTAGAAACCTTACAAAGTTCTAATAATTCTTTACCTACAAATCTAATTCTTTTATATAAGAATACATAACCATCAAAATTATTTCTATAAAAAAACTTAAATTATTTTATTTAATTATATATAAATAATTGATAAAAATAAAGAAATTGATAAAACATATATATTCTTTCTCTAGTTCTACATTTAGTAACCATAAATCATTATTTGTAATATTACTTATGTTATTTGGTAATTTTTATTAATTGATTCTAGAGTTACTTTTTCTTTTTAGAAGTTACCTAATAAAAGTTAACAACTAATAAAATTATAATTATTTTTTTGAACTTAACCTATTAACAACACATAAAAAATAGTTAAGTGACTTTTCAGTTGATATATAGTAGGATTTATCTATTAAAACCAAGGATAAATTTGGTTAAAGTAAACATGAAAACATGTTTTAGGATATTGTAGTTTAAGCATTTTTTCTAATAGTTTTGTCAAATCACAAATCACACTTTTCACTCATTGTTATTTAGTGTTTAACATAAAACTCAAATGGGTTAAGAAATTTTTTTTTTACTTAAATTATCTTCGATCATCACACTATTTTATCAAACACTAATTCATCGGAGACTTTTTTATTAAAACTAAGTATAGTTTAGATATATTTTAAATTACTTTAAGACATAAATATTTTAATTAAGTCTGATTAACTAATTATATATAAAAGAAAATATAATTTTTAAATTTTTAAATAACGTAATGTCGTAAGTTTAGGCACATCTACTTAATATTAATGTAAGATCCAATGTTAAATCAAAAGAAAATATTTTATTTGTATAAAATTTGTTAATTTTTTAGTATTATAAATTTTAAAAGTTTATTTTATCATAAAAATACATCATTATTGTTAAAATAATATTTTCTTACTTTCAATTTACATTATATTTTAATCTTTGACTTTAAAAATTGTAAAAATGATAATTGTTATTGATCTTTATTTCTAATTTCATCTTAACGTTTTAAAAACATAAAACTAATTAGTTCACATTGTAGTAACACAAAAAATACATATATCTTGACAAAAAATAAATATAAAAGAACTAAAAACACAACAATCCTATTTTATTATTTTCCCTCGTTTTTTTATTTATGCCTTCTTTTTTTCCTATTAAAAATAAGCATGCTAATTATATCATAATAAAAACTATATAAATTATATTAATAGAGTATTAACTCTAGGAAAAACCTATGTTTGATTAATATGACTTTAAATGACTTACCATATAATAGTTTTAAATGAATTACCATATAATAAATGACTTACCATATAATATTTTAAATTCATATATTTATATCAGTAGCTGAATTAAATAAAAAAAATTCTTGATTAATATAAAATGATTTATCATAATTTTTTTATGTTTTAAAATATAAAAATACTTTAATCATTTCTAAAAGTGATAAATCATTTGTGATATCACATTGTTATTAGAAAATGATTGGAATTTTTTAAAATGATATATTTGACTATTTTGCATCCATTTGACATATTTATAGAATATATATATATCGAATGAGTGAGTTTAATTAATATTATTAGGTTTAGATTAATTAGTTTTCTAAAATCTATGATTTATTGTATTCACTACTAATATAAATAAATTAAAAATTATTCTTATAATTGTTTATGTAGTATCATAAGTATTTATATTGTCAAATTATATAATTTTATCTTTGCTATTTAATTTATTTCTATAAATAATTATGTCAATTCATCGATATTTAAGATGTTTAACTGTTTGTTTGGAAACATAGATTAAATTAAGTAATTCTATGATTAGTTTCTTTTTAAGAACTTTAACTAAATAAATAAAAAAACGAAAACTATTAACTAATTAAATTATAATAAATAATTAAAACCTTCTTTTCGTGAGCAGAAATCATTAAAATAATTTCTCTATTAATATATTGGAGGAGAACTTGAACTTCGCCTAACTAGCTTTGACTTTTGTAAATGGTTATTTTTGGGGGCAATAATCTTATATGGGACATAACCCTCATATTTATTCTACCATAACCTACTTTATTCTTCGTAACCCTCTTTAAATAAAATATCTATCTTACCCTTAATGAATTTATCTTTTTTTTTCCAGAAATTAACTAAAAAATAAACCAAAAAAAGAAAGAAAAAGAAGTGGGTCCCTTTAATTTTCAACTATCGATTGAATCTGGTGGGGAAGCTAACTTTTCATTATTTGTGTATTTGGTCCTTAGATTTTTTTCCTCTTTATTTTGGTCCCAAACTTTCTAATTAATCAAATATTTTTCTGATTTCAGCTCAAACTTTTTAGTTATGCACTTTAAACCATATTAGCTACAAATGGACAATTAAATATAATATATATACACCTAAATACGATTTAAAATTCTTAAAATAAGCTAAAACTAAATGCATAATAAGTAAAATCATGAAATTGCTAAATGAGTCGGTTATAGAAGATGGTACAACTCATATAACTAAACATATAACTCATATACTAGATATGTAATATTGGTTTAACTGGTACAACTTCATATTATATACCAGACATGTAATACTAATACTACTGGTTAAACTTTTTCATTATAGAAAATTTAAAATTCCATTTGGTTTTCCATATTAAGAAAACAATCAATTGACCAAACTGGTGCGTGTTTATAATGGTCTCTCCTAACTATTTTAATTTTTTAATATTTTTGCCAGTTATTACACTTTCTATGTTCCACCTTATACTTTAAAGGTTTTTTTACTTGTTTGTCCACTATATTTTTAAAAAACATACATCAAATACAATTTACCAAAATTAATGATTTGATTATATGTGATATCAGATATGTAAACATATAGAAGTAGTACAACTAGGGTATATTTATTTTTTATGTGGTACAACTAAGTTTTTTAATTTCACTACTAAAATACAACTATGTACAAACTTGTACAACCCAAAACTTGGTACAACTACGTGTTATTCAAAGAACGTAGTTGTACCAGTTAAACCAGTCATACATATTTTTCTTGTAGTTATACTAGTTATATTATTTATGCCAATCATATTAATCTACTTTTTTTGTGTCTTTTAGGCTTTTATTTTCTTGATGGATGTATATTTCTTTTGATAACATTAGAATATTTTCCAAGTATGTGTAATGCCTATATAAAATCATATATAAAATGATTGGTATGTCATCTCTTCATATAAAATTATGTAAGTTTCACCATGTTCTTATTGTATATGTGTGTACAATTGCTTATTTCAGATCTTATTTTTATATTCATATAAAGAAAATAGATCTTGGGGTGAGAAGTGTTATGATAATCTGAGATGATAAACATAAGAATAAAAAGCTATTTGAAATTAAATTCAAAATTACAACTAACATTGGTATGTCATTTTTAATATCGAAACATTGGTACTACTACCATAGTTAAACCAAGTGCACAAGTTGGACTATTATTGTCATTGTACAAACACCAAACATGAAGCATATACATCACTTTCAAAGTCGTGAGGGTTCTACATCATTTTTGCAGTTTTCTCTTTTAAATCTTCTTATACTGCAACTTTTCAGACCCTACACTACAACTTGTACAACTAATTAAACAAATCATTATCCACATAAATATTATAGAAAACAAAATATTCACGTATTTTGACACATGCATGCGAGGAAATATTAGAATAGCATGTTTCATTTGTTATACATTATTCTCTCTTCTACTGTCATTCATACACTGGAAAAAAAACAAATATAACCATATTACTTGCAGAGTTGTACTAGTTATACAATTTCAGTTTTACTACTTATATATGCTATACTCATTCTAGTTGTATTATAAGGTATTAGAAAACATATCCGAATGTAATATAGTTTTTTCCGGCTTTCCAGCTGCCTTCTTCGGCTTCGAGAGCAAAAAGAGTGAATATGATTTTTTTTCCTAAATAGTACAACTAGTAAAACAAAACTGTTATCCAAATTAAATATTATAGAAAATAAACATTTAACATATTTTGACACATCTAGGCGGGAGAATTAGACCAACGTTTTCATTGGTTCTGCATCATCCTTTTCTATAACATCATTAATACGCTGAAAAAAACAAATATCACCAAATTAATTACAAAGTTGTACTAGTTATACATGTTATACTCAGCCTAGTTGTACTAGTTATTCTAGTTATACTCAATCTAGTTGTACTGGTTGGAGTTGTACTAGTTGTACTGGTTGGAGTTGTACTAGTTATACTACTTTGAGTTGTATTAGTTGTACTAGTAATACTCTGTGTTCTTCTTTGTTGCGAATTTTTCAGAATAAAGATGAAATTCGATTTAGATAAGAAGAAATCGACTGAGGATGATAATAAGTTGATCGATTTGAGATAAGAACAAGAAACAAGAATATAATTCTGGTTTAAGAATAAGAACAACAAAATTGGATTGTGGGAGGTGAAAAAGATTGTGTTTGATTTGGGGATGTAGGGTTAAAAACGGGTCGGGTTCTGGGTCAGAAAACGGGTTGGATTCTGGGTCAGAAAACGGGTCGGATTCTGGGTAGGATAATAGTGGCACAATTTGTAAATAAGTTAATGTCTTCTGGTTTTTTAGTTATTTACCTTTATTTTGTATTTAAAATTTAATATAAAATAAATATAATTTATGAGAGGGTCATTTCAGAATTTTGGAAATACATATGGGTCATTAGAGAATTTGATCC
>CAJHQQ010003866.1:0-36676 GCA_905132885.1 Moricandia moricandioides | reverse complement strand
TCAGGATGATCAGATTACCTCAAATGAGGTTCACCCATCCGACCGGACCAGATGGACTGACCAAGACGTGTACACTGACCGAGCCGTGTACAGAATCGACCCGCGTTCACCCGGAAATGACCTAAGGCTGGAACCACGACCTAATGACCAGATTGATCGACCTTCAGCCATCCTTTCCCGACCCACTCGACAATCTAAGACCAACAGTTGAGAAAAAACTCAATATCAACAAGAGGAACTTGACTTATGTCACAACACTTCATTTCTGGCCCGTTTGGTTCGTACCACATGCCCTGATGGTCATGAACATCACTTTTCCGACCAGATTGGTGATTCCTTGAAGATCAATGATTCTAATCTCTCTAAGGCAAGGATACTTAAGATATCTGAATATTTGGGTCGACTAAAGTAGAATTCCGTTCATGAAAGTTCTTCGATCACCCACACGGACAGCCCACAGTGTGTCCTGCTCCTTACCGCAATTTACCCGATCAACACAGCAAGGTTCGATGAACCTGGAAAAAAGTAGGCAAAGGGTCATCTGAAGACTTGGTTAGGTTCGGATGAACCTGTACAGTAGGTGAAGGGGCATACCGACCAAGACCAAGAACCGAAGAGTCATTTGGACTAGTCTTAGTCTTTGTTGTAGTTTCCTAGGTGTGGTTTTCCGCAAAGTTTCTTAGTCTCTTCACATGTTTGCTACTATAAATATGTATCTTCTTTCCAGCAATAAGATAATTCGATTTTCTTCTTTCATTTTGAGTTTATCTGTCTTTAGTTCTTTGTCTAGAACTTTTCGTTTCTTCGTGAGGTTATTGCCTAGCAAACAAACCATTCGATTGTTGGACTTGTGTGTCATATCAAGCAACATCGAAGCTTTGGTAGTGTCAAGAGTGATTCCGTCCCTCTTGTGTCACCCATCGATCCACCATTTCTCCATTGCGAAATCATATCCGTTTCAGAACTGTTTGAGTGATCCTGTCCAATCCTAGGACGTATCAAGTGGTATCAGAGCCACTCAATCGGTATCATCTATCCATTCTTCTCATCTTCCTTTTAAATTTCTTCAAACACTCTTCTTCTTTCTATCTTGAATCTGGGCCCCTCATTACCATCCACTATATAAAAAAAAAGAAAAGAAAAGATAAAAAAAAAGTTTTAAAGAATTCGAAAAGTTTGATTTGTGGTTTGGTGGTGGAAGAGAAAGCCTGCTGGCCGAGGAGAAATCCAGCTTTTGAGGAGGTTAAATCAGATTCCAAATCCAAATTGTGTTTTCTTGGAAAACCCATTGGGAACTTGGATTGTCTTTCTTAGAACTTTGGGAAGAAACTCTTGAGTGACTATCTAAATTCCGAGTGAAACACTTGAGTGGGGGAGATCAAACACCTGAGAGTGTGAGGAATATATTTAATTGTTCTAATCTTTTGTGTTTAGCAATTTCAGGAACCATGGAGATTGAAGATGAAAGGAACCGACCCGGAAATTCTATGGCCGGCTTGTCAAATTTGCAAATGAGAGCTCTAAATGATACTTTTTCTAACCTTTTGAACACATGTTTAGAGCAAAGCGTCTTGATGAGATGCAGGTTCGTCAACCAACTCAGTCCAGAACCGGAACAAGAAGAGATCACCCTAGACGGACCATCCGATCTGATGATGATGGCGAGGAGGAATTCTTAGATGATCGATCCATCAACCGACCTAGGCGAGGTCCACGGCACCAAAACCATGAACGAGCTGATGTTAATCCTTTTGCTAGAAGAAATGAACAAATTTATGATGGTTGAGGTGGTTTGAAACTTAAGATTCCAACATTTGAAGGCAAAAACGATACTGATGCATTTTTAGAA
Organism: Moricandia moricandioides; assembly: GCA_905132885.1. NCBI lineage: Eukaryota > Viridiplantae > Streptophyta > Magnoliopsida > Brassicales > Brassicaceae > Moricandia > Moricandia moricandioides. Next base: position 34,827 of record CAJHQQ010003866.1, on the reverse strand, counting down.
TGGGAAAGAAAAACTAAACTCGTTTTTGATTGTCAAAATTTCTCAGAACTTAAAAAGGTTAGGTTGGCTGCAACTGAATTTACTGGTTATGCTATTAACTGGAATGATCAAGTGTTGACTCACAGGAGGAGAACATGTGGAAGACCTATAGCCTCATGGGACGAGCACACTGCGTTGATGAGGAAATGATTCGTTCCGCAGCACTACCATCGTGACCTTCACCAAAGGCTTAGACGTTTGCTTCAAGGAACCAAATCAGTTGAGGATTACTTCCAGGAAATGGAAACACTAATGATCAAGGCTGATGTGGATGAGACTTTGGATGCCACTATGACAAGATTTCTTGCCGGACTCAACCGCGACATTCAAAACCGAATGGAGCTTCAAGACTACGAATGTTTGGAACAGATGCTACACAAAGCTATCTTGATTGAGTAGCAAGTCAAGAGGAGGGGTCTTTCCAAACCCTCTTATGCTCCAAAACCGACCTTTTCTTCCAAACCAAACTACCAAAACAAGGGTAAGTCTCCGGCCACAACAAATACAGCTTTTAAGACTAATTTCCTTGCTCGTGTTGATAGAGAAAAGACTGATGGACCTCCCAAACGGACAAGGGATATTCAATGCTTTAGATGTCACGGACTGGGACATTATGCCAACCTTTTTCCAAACCAAAAGGTGATGATTATCTTGGAAAATGGAGAAGTTGAGTCCGAGGACAACAAGGAGGATAAGGTAGATCTCGGTCCAGTCTATGATGAGAACAAAGAACCATTTGATTACCCACATCAAGAACCACTTATGGTTGCTAGGAGACCCTTGGACGATTCAACCGGTCCAATCTTTGATGAGTACGAGCCCACGGACGATGATCTCGGACCAGTCTATGACAATCATCTTGGTCCGATCTTTGATGACTACCTGGACGATGATTCTGTTCCGACCTTTGATGAGGAATTCGACCACCTCGACTATCCAGCTCTCGGTCCATTACTTGTCACTAGAAGAACCTTGAGTGTACAACCCAAAACCAACAAACGAGAACAAAGGGAGAATCTTTTTCACTCTAGATGTTTGATTTCAGATAGAGTTTGTTCTTTGAATATTGATGGTGGAAGTTGCACTAACATTGCTAGTGATACTCTTGTTATGAAACTTGGACTTGTGACCAGGCCTCTTTCTCGACCTTTCAGATTGGAATGGCTCAATGAGGCTGGTGAGCAATATGTGAAGGAACAAATCACGGTCCCTCTTACCATCGGACGATAGAAGGACAAGGTCCTTTGCAATGTCCTTCCCATGGACGTTTGTCACATTCTTTTGGGTCGACCATGGCAGTTCGACAAGAAGGCGTTGCATGATGGATACACAAACCGGCATTCCTTTGATCATAAAGGGAAAAAGATCACACTGGTGCCCTTGACTCCTTTGGAGGTTCACCAAGATCAGATCCAACTCAAGAAGGGTCGAGACAAGGAACTCAAACCGGATGAACCAGAATTATCTCGTATGAATTCCAATTTCTTTATCAAAGAAAGTCAGGTCAGGAAATCTCTTTGCTCTCGACAGCCATTTCTTTTATTTGTTTACAAAGAATCTCTCATGGCTTCTTCTTCTAACCTTGCACCGGAAATTTTCGAGTGATTTGATAGATTTCTTGCATGATTACTCTGATGTCTTTCCAGATGACAACCCAAAAGGTTTGCCACCAGTAAGGGATATGGAACATCAGATTGACTTCATTCCGGGTGCACAACTTCCAAACCGACCAGCGTATCGAACCAACCCGGTAGAAACAAGGAACTTTAAAAACAGATTGGAGAGTTACTCGAGAAAGGCTACATCATAGAAAGCCTTAGTCTGTGTGCCGTACCAGTCCTCCTCGTGCTTAAAAAGGATAGATCTTGGCGGATGTGTGTGGAATGCCGCGCCATCAACAACATTGCGGTAAAGTATAGGCATCCAATCCCTAGGCTTGATGACATGCGATATGAATTGCATGGTTCCTCTGTTTTCTCTAAGATAGACTTGAAAAGTGGCTATCACCAAATCCGCATGAAAGAAGGTGATGAATGGAAAACAGCATTCAAAACAAAACTAGGATTGTATGAATGGCTTGTCATGCCCTTTGGTCTCACTAATGCGCCTAGTACATTCATGCGTTTGATGAATCATATCTTGTGATCATTCATTGGTCATTTTGTTGTTGTCTACTTTGATGACATACTTATCTACAACAAGAGTCTTGATGATCATAAGGTGCATCTGAAATCTGTTTTAGAAATCTTTAGGAAAGAACACTTGTATGCTAATCTTGCTAAATGCTCTTTTGGGACAGATCACGTGGTCTTCTTAGGTTTTTTTGTAGGTGCAGATGGACTCAGAGTGGACGAAGAGAAAATCAATGCCATCCGAGACTGGACTAGTCCAACCACCGTGGGTGAAGTAAAAAGTTTTCATGGACTTGCTGGAATCTACCGACGGTTCGTCCCAAACTTCAGCACTATAGCAGCTCCACTCACCGAGGTGATCAAAAAGAATGTTAGGTTCAAGTGGGAACAAGCTCAAGAAGAGGCATTTCAAATTCTCAAAGGGAAGTTAACTCAAGCTCCTTTACATATGCTTCCGGATTTTTCTAAAACATTTGAGATCAAATGTGATGCTTTGGGTGTTGGAATTGGTGCTGTTTTTATGCAGGACAGGAAACCCATTGCCTATTTCAGTGAGAAACTTGAAGGAGCCACGCTCAACTACCCCACCTACGACCAAGAGTTGTAAGATTTGGTGCGAGCTCTTCAGACTTGGCAACACTATCTCTGGGATTTCGTGATCCACACTGATCACCAATAGTTGAGACACGTCAAGGTCCAGCAAAAAACTAAACAAAAGGCACGCCCGTTGGGTCGAGTTCATCGAGACCTTTCCTTATGTGATCAAATGCAAACAAGGTAAGGAAAACGTGGTGGCTGATGCCTTGTCTAGAAGGTACACTCTTCTCTCAACTCTAGAAACAAAGTTGCTTGGATTTGAATTTATCAAAGATTTGTATGCAACTGATCTGGATTTCAAAGAGATCTTTAGAAAATGTTCCAAGACTGCTTACGGAAAGTACTGTTAAGTGTCTGATTTTCTATTCTATGATAACCGCTTGTTTGTGCCCCAATGTTCTTTGAGGGAGTTGTTTATCAGGGAATCACAAGGAGGAGGTCTTATGGGAAATTTTGGAATCAAGAAAACATACAAGGTGGTGTATGAGCATTTCTATTGGCCAAGCTTGATGAAGGATGTAGAGAGGATATGCAACTGATGTGTGGTTTGCAAGAAAGAAAAATCCAAATTGCAAAATCAAGGTTTGTATTCGGCTTTACCCATTCCATCTCAACCTTGGGTAATATATCTATGGAGTTTGTTCTTGGATTGCCTAGGACTAAGTCTTGTTGAGATTCTATCTTTGTGGTGGTTGATAGATTTTCGAAAATGGCTCATTTCATACCTTGTCATAAAACTGATGATGTCGTGCATGTTGCTGAGTTATTCTTTAGAGATATTGTTAGGTTGCACGAAATGCCTAGAACCATTGTTTCAGATAGAGATGCTAAGTTCCTTAGCTATTTTTGGAAGACTTTGTGGTCAAAGTTACGAACGAGGCTGTACTTTTCCACCACTTGTCATCCTCAAACTGATGGCCAAACTGAGGTTATAAACCGGACCTTATCTGCATTACTTAGGTCATTGATTAAAAAGAATCTTAGACTTTGGAAAGAATGTTTGCCTCATGTCGAGTTTGCATATAATAATTTTGTGCATTCTGCTACTAAGTTTTCTCCGTTTGAGATTTTTATGGTTTCAATCCTATGTCTCCACTTGATCTTTTGCCTTTGCCTTTGAGTGAAAGAATTAGTAAAGATGGGAAAAAGAAGGCTGTTACCATTCGGAAGTTGCATGAGAAGGTTCGAGCCAACATGGAAGCCAAAACAAAGATTTATGAAAGGAAGGCAAATAAGAAACGGACTAAGGTCACCTTTGAGGAAGGAGACCTCGTGTGGGTTCACTTAAGGAAAGAACGGTTCCCTGAAGAAAGAAAGTTTAAACTCATTCCTCGAGTCGATGGTCCCTTTCAGATCATCAAGAAAATCCATGACAATGCCTATCAGCTTGATCTTCAAGGTAAGTACGATATTCTTCGAGTTTTAATGTTTATGATCTATCTCTTTTTTGTGCAGATGATCCAGATTTGTGGACAAACCCAGTATATGGAACCAGCTACGGATGCAGATCAGGAAGATCAGATTGCCTCAACTGAGGCTCACCCATCCGACCGGACCAGACGGACTGACCAAGAAGTGTACACTGACCGAGCCGTGTACAGAATTGACCCGTGTTCACCCGGAAATGTCCTAAGGATGGAACCATGACCTAATGACTGGATTGATCGACCTTAAGCCATTTTTCCCGACCCACTCGACAATCTAAGACCAACAGTCGAGCCAAAACTCAAGATCAACAAGAGGAGCTTGACTTAGGTCACAGCACTTCACTTCTGCCCCGTTTGGTTCGTACCACATGCCCCGATGGTCATGAAGATCACTTTTCCGACCAGATTGATGATTCCTTGATGATCAATGATTCTAATCTCTCTAAGCCAAGGATACTTAAGCTCTCTGAAGATTTAGGTCGACTAAAGTGGAGTTCCGTTCATGAAAGTTCATCGATCACCCACACGGACAGCCCACAGTGTGTCCCGCTCCTTACCGCAATGGACCCGATCAACACAGCAAGGTTTGATGATCCTGGACAAAAGTAGGCAAAGGGTCATCTGAAGACTTGGTTAGGTTCGGATGAACCTGTACAGTAGGTGAAGGGGCATACCGACCAAGACCAAGAACCGAAGAGTCATTTGGACTAGTCTTAGTCTTTGTTGTAGTTTCCTAGGTGTGGTTTTCCGCAAAGTTTCTTAGTCTCTTCACATGCTTGTTACTATAAATATGTATCTTCTTTCCAGCAATAAGATCATTCGATTTTCTTCTTTCATTTTAAGTTTATCTCTCTTTAGTTCTTTGTCTAGAACTTTTCGTTTCTTGGTGAGGTTATCGCCTAGCAAACAAACCATTCGATTGTTGGACTTGTGCGTCACATCAAGCAACATCGAACCTCTGGTAGTATCAAGAGTGATTCCGCCCTTCTTGTGTCACCCATCGATCCATCATTTCTCCATTGCGAGATCATATCCGTTTCAGAACCGTTTGAGTGATCTTGTCCAATCCTAGGACGTATCATACGGGTTGCAAAGCCTTAGGTCATGGCCTAGAGGACATAGCAAACCAGAATGGATTGATCGAGAGTCTCGATTTGTTCTTGATTCTTGGTCGATATGATTCGGCGAGCAATACTTGTGGCATTATCGGTCGTCTCGGGTTAGTCCGGCCTAGGATGGTCCGGGGGTGTAGCAGAGGAGACCTGTATGACCTTGAACGTCATCTGTGTAATGCAAGAGGTCAGAGAATTGTTATTCATGGGATTGTAATCCCTGAACCAGAAGAAGGTGCTATATCTCATGCTGGAGCTAAATACCATGATAGTCAGCCCAGAACGTTGGGTGACTACAATTGTCCAGATCAATTCTACGCAAACATATCTGATGTTCATCCTCCATCTTTCCAGAGGAACGATTTTGAGCTGAAGCCAGCCTATTACACCCTTGTGGCACAGACACCATTTCATGGTTATTCTCATGAGCACCCTATGGATCATTTGGAGCGATTCGAGGATCTTGTGTCTGCCATCAAGGCTAATGGAGTCTTTGAGGACTACCATCTATGCAAGCTCTTTGAAAATTTGTTTGGTCGAGATGCTTCATACTAGCTTAAGCAGCTACCACCAGGATCTCTTACATCCTGGACAGTAAAAAAGCCTTCTTGCTTAATTTTTTTGATGATGACAGAGCTGACTATTTGAGAGCATAATTGCTACTTTCACACAGGAGCCTGCAGAGTCTTTTTGAAACTCATGGATCAGATTCAAATCCTACCAAAGAGATTGTCCACACCATGGATCCAATGAACTGCAAAATCTCAGCACTTTCTTCTGAGGTATTGGGCTGTAATACCAGATGGCTTTAGACACAACCAGTGAAGGAAATTTCTGCACTAGGAGTCCAGAAGAGGTCACCAGATTGACAGATGTGGGAACCAAAATTCTCACTGTCAATTTCCGTAAATTAAGGAAGGCCAAGAGAACCCGACTTTCCCAGAGGTCCCGGATTATCTGCGAAACCACACGAAAACGAAGAAGAAAGAGATAACATGATATTGAATAGTAAGTTTCACATAGGCGTTTTATTGATTGATACAAACAAAGCTACAGGATTTTCCGAAGAAAAAAACGAGTAAAATCTAGCTAACAAAGAAACTCAGAACAGAGATGAAGAAGAATCTCAGTAAAATTTCGAGTATGCAGCCGCCTATATTCTAAGTTCATCTAAGCTAGCAGAGTTATTTTAGGTCTAAAAATATCCGGATCCCTCGCTTTTAGCTTTAGCTCCCCTTATATATGCCTTATGGGTCGGTTCCTCTTTCATTTTTGCCCCTAGGTCGAGTTTATCGCTTCGCTGAAACATTCCTTTTCATCTCGATCATCATCATTATCTTGGAAACTTGGTATTTATCTTCCAATTTTGCGAGACTAATCGTCTTCTGCGAGTAAAGATACGCCGTTAAAACATTTGTTGGGCTCAATTTCATATGAAATTGAAAGTGGGTCTTTAGCCGGGTTCTAGGCTTCTTTGGACTGTATTTCAGCTCAAACGTTTTTACGATTTCTTCAAAAGAATGTTTAATGATAGGGTATCCCTTTAGCTGGGAAGTTCGCACTTATCGTGTAGTTTAGACAACCGCGGTGTTAAGTTAACGTTGCCATTTATACGATAACCATGAACTTTATTAGAGAACATGAGTCTTTGCGATTTTTATCGTAATGTTCCAACGGTAACTCCGATTGAGAGGATACGAAGAGAATTTTGATCGAGTTTCGAGAGAGAAGCCAAGGGGTATGGTCTCACTTTCCATATGGTGACCTGGGAGCGATATTTGGCGACACGGGGTTTGTTTGGAGACTATTACTTGTTTTAATCATAAAATATCAACGGAAACTCTAATTGAGACGAAACAAAAAGCTTTTTAATCGCAATTCAAAGAGGAACACAAACGAGAGACACGGTTTGCCATATGGCAACCCAGACTTGGAGATATGAGGTTGCCAAATGGCAAACCATAATCGGAGAGTCTAGGTCACCATATGGTGATTCTTACTCGGAGAGTCTAGGTCGCCATATGGTGATGCTGACTCGGAGAGTCTAGGTCGCCATATGGCGGCCCAGACTGTGTGGGTCTAGGTCACCATATGGCGACCCGGACTCGGAGTGTCTAGGTTTCCATATGGCGACTCCGATTGTGTGGGTCTAGGTCGCCATATGGCAACCCCGACTGTGTGGGTCTAGGTCGCCATATGGCGACCCGGACTCTGAGTGTTTAGGTTGTCGTATGGCGACCCAGACAGTGTGGGTCTAGGTTGCCATATGGCGACCTGGACTTGGAGAGTCTAGGTCGCCATATGTCAACCCAGACTGTGTGGGGCTAGGTCGCCATATGGCGACCCAGACTGAGTGGGTCTAGCTCGCCATATGGCGAACCGAACTCGGAGAGTCTAGGTTGCCATATGGCAACCCAGACTGTGTAGTCGCCGTATGGCGACCCAGACTCTGTGGGTCTTGGTCGCCATATGGCAACCCGGACTCGGATGGCGACCTAGTTCAGAGCGCTTAGGTCGCAATATGGCGACCCAAAATCGGAGTGTCTAGGTCGCCATATGGCGACCCGTACCCTGCGTGTGTGGGTCACCATATGGAGACCCATACTTTGCGAGTGTAGGTCACCATATGGCAATTCGTGCTTTGTGTGTGCGGGTCACTATACGGCGACCTGGGTTTGTACATTAAAGATCGTCATATTGACGTAGGTTTGAGGTGCTATTGTTTGTTTCCGAAATACTCTTTTGACAAGTTACTTTTAAATGTGGTAATCTTAGTCGGTGATTTTGAGATAACCATTTTTGACCCCAACAGTTAGACCCCCAGCCTGCAAAGTCTCATAGATGATTTTTGCAGGCGAGTAGTGTGTTTTAATCGGAATCACGACTAAGAGTACTTTTCTGAGAACTTTTTTCGAGGTTAGTTTACTGCAGGGATTATCCCTCCTTACTTTTATATAATTAGTGAACTCCCATTCCTCATTCCTTTCTCACCTTCTTATTTCTTTAAGCTTCATCTGCCTTCTCTCTAAAAATTCGTAATAAAGATGTCTTCTTCCCAGGGTGACAATAAAAATTCCGACGTCGAGATAAGCAATTCAAATCTTTCTGTGAGTCCTTTGAAATTGGCTCCTGCTGGTGCTGTGTCGGCTTACGCGGCTGGCTTCTTATCCTTTCAGAATAAGCTTGCCTGGCGTAGCGCTGAGAAGGAAATTGGCCAGTCTTTTGCTCAACCGTCGGTGCCTCCAGCCCCGATCGAAACTGCGGTCGCACCATCGTCGAAGATTTTGGTTCAGCCTATATGCTCATCCATGACTCCCGTTCATGTTGAGGATGGAGAACAGGCTCCAGAATCGATGCCCCCTCCTCTGGCTAAGAGGGAAATCTTTCTGGGGCTGCATGCTCCTAATGCTGCTCCGATCGTCTTACCGAAAAGTTGAAAAAGAAATTCTCCTGTCGGTGAGGTGATTAGGAGGAAAATATGCGCTAAAGGCGGAGAAGAGGATTCTGCACTGCAGGGAGGATCTGGTTTGAGTGCGATGCCACAATTTCATGCCCATTAGCATTCTATATTCTTCCCTAACCCTTTATATGTCTTATGAAGTTCATATCTTTGATCGACGGGATGATCAATGAATGTGGGTCAGAGGTTGAGTGTCTTACGAGGGAGTTAGTGGAGTCCCGAGTGGATTCATCGGCGTTTGAGAGGAAGTTAAAGGTTATTGAAGATGCCCATTCCGTTTAGGTATCCCAGTTCAAGACTCAGATCGGCGAGCTCGAGCGAGACCTCGGGAAGACTGCGAGCTCCCTTCTCAAGGCAAAGCAGATCAGGAATAAGAAAGCTTCAGAGTTTCGCTGGCTCCAGCGTCTTCTCCAGAGCGAAGAAGGATTGATGGCTCGTGGGATCGAGGAAGCCAAGATGGCCCTTCACACTGAGTTTCAGGCTCACTTGGGGAGGATTGCTGGTTCCCTCGACTAATTGACGGCCATCTGAAGTAGGGACCTGGCTCTCGCATCCGTTGAGGGATGAATCAGCGAGGTCCGGCAATTCCAGGGTAACCAGCCTCTATGTCCACGAGCCTGAAGCCCGACTTTCGGAGCGCAAAGAAGAGTTAAGGATTACTAAGGGTGATTCTGACATGATCCTTGGCAGTCTGAGATCCAAGTGCCTCCTTCCGCCGTTCTTGGGCGATGCAGGAGGACAAGGTGTTGTGGTCGTTGAAGGTGCAGCCCAAAGCTCGGATGAGGTGATGGTCGAAGGTGAGGTTTCAGGAATCGATGATGAGTGAGGTTGCAGTCTCGTATGAGACTTTTATCATTTTTATGTTTTTGTTTCTGTTTGGATCGGCCAAGTGTGTTTTTTTTCCTTTGAAACTGGCCGCGTGTGGCTTTGAATCCCTGCCGTTTTACGGCCTTTGCATGAATGGACCAATATTTTTATTGAAAGGATTTGAGATTTAAGAGTGTGTTGAGTAGTTGTGTGTAGAGGAAAGACTATGAGTTGTCATCTCATAACCTAAACTCTTCTTTGTAGATCGTTCTATTTGTTGCTCGTTCGAGATGTGCGAAAACGTTCTGTGAGCGTTTTAGATGTGAACAAAGAGGCATGCTTTCAGGATCTCGCATCTTTCGATATTCATGCCTTGAGACGTTCGAGACCAGTGTGCTGGGTTTAGGGTAAGACCTAGGTTTACTCTCAGTTAAGGCTGTGCGATAAATAATTAGCTTTCGTTTTGCGTGTTTCGATTTCAACCTGATTCCGCACTACTTTAAAGTCCGCGATATGTTCTCGGCTTATACGACTTGTATGGTTGGAATCGAGCATCTCTTCGAGGACAATTTTTAAGTCTCCTGAAAGTGCTGACCAAAAATTGTGGATTTCTTTTATAGCGCTATTATCCTTGTGTCGGATGTACGAGTGCTATCCTTGTGAGATAAATTAGTCTGTTTATGACGTTGAGAGTTCGTTGTGATCAGCAACAAACTTATAGGTACATATTACCATTTTTGAGCTTTCGCGAAAGACACGTGTTTGAGAGTGTGTGTGTGTTTTATAGTCGCAGGAGGACTGGGTTTTTTTTTTGGATAAGGGTTTTGTTCGAAGGTTCCTAGTGCGTTGGCGACGTCTCGCCAAGTCGAGGATTAGATTTTTCTTATATTGCGGAAGACCGTCGTTCTTTACATTGGTTATTGGGCGAAGTACGAGATTTGACGTTTTGATGATAAAAGAATTTTGGGAGAAAAACTTGCATTTTCGTTTGAGAAAAACTTTTCGAAAATATCGAGTACATGAGTGGATATTCTGAATATTTTTGGGAGTATACGAGTATACGTATACGTACCCACTCCCGCCCTTTTTTAGAGAGGGGGGAGAGCTGAGCTTGTTTTGCGACGAATTGCCTACGTACCCCTTGCCGGGGATCAAGCCATCTCGTAGTTCAGTTTTAAGCGAGTGCTTAGTGAGTATTTTTTTAGGTGCATCGCGTTCCAGGTTCTAGGAACCTTAACGTCCTGCAAGTTTGAGATTTCGTAAGCGCCTGGTCCCTTACTTTTGTGACTTTTTATGGTCCTTCCCAGTTTGCTCCAAGTTTCCTTGTGTTTCGCTCGACGGTGTTCTGAAAAACTTTTCGTAGGGCTAAGTCACCTTCTTTGAATCTACGGCCGCGTACGTTGGAGTTGTAGTACTTTGCGGCCACCTGCTGATAGTTCTTAATTCGTTTGAGGGCCTGGTACCAACGTTCGTTGATTAGATCGAGCTTGTCGAGCAACATTAGATTGTTTGAATCCTCTCATTCTGGGAGCAATCTTCTGCGTACTCCGGGAAATTCAACTTCCACTGGGATCATACATTCTGCTCCGTATATGAGGGCGAATGGAGTTTCCCTCGTCGCGCATCTCAGAGTTGTACGGTGCGACCATGAGATTCCTTCGAGTTCTTTGTCCCACCTACCCTTTTTGGTGTCCAAAAATTTTTTAAGCCCATCAAGGATGGTCTTATTAGTTGTTTCAGCTTGGCCGTTGCATTGCGGGTATCTAGGGGTTGATTTGGTCAGTCGTATCTTCCACTTTTCACAGAAGGCCTCGAATCTGGTCGAAATAAACTGTGATCCATTGTCCGTAACGATTTCGTACGGGACTCCATGCCTGCACATGATGTTTCTCCATACAGAGCTTTCGATTTGGGCGTCTTCCATGCTTGCATAGGAGTATGCTTTGACCCATTTGAAGAAAAAATCCGTTAAGACCAACATGAAGCGTTTTTGCTTTGATCTATGCATAGGACCGACTATATCCATCGACCATCGCATGAATGGATATGTAGCCGAAATTAATGAGAGAACCTTTGTCGGTTAATGGATAGTAGGGGCGTGCATCTGGCACTTTTTGAATTTTCACGCAAAGTTCTTGCAATCTTTGATCATTGTTGGCCAGTAGTGTCTGTGGCGTTCGATTTTGACTGTGAGGGACCTTCCACCAGAGTGATTTCCGCAAGATCCAAAATTGACATCTTCCATTATTCTTTGTGCTTTCTTTCCTTCTATGCAGGTCATGAGTGGCCCAGAATGTCTCCACTTGTAGATTTCTCCGTCTACCAAGACGTATCGTGCTGATTGGGTTTTAACCTTTCGGGCTTCCCACTTGTCTGTTGGTAGTTTCCCGTCGGCGATGTACGCAAGGATCATTTCTGTCCAAGGTTTGTCGAATCCGTACTCAGATTTCTCGTAATCTCGTGTTTCCTGGATATCGACTTCGGCCTTGTCGTCGGGTGAATCGATCAGGTTTATGACAATGGGCGGTCCGATGCTAGGATTCTCTATGAATTGCACGGGGATTATCCTGCTTAGACCTGGATCTGAGCTCGACGCGAGCGCGACCAGTGCATCTGCCTAAGCGTTTTCCACGCGAGGGATTCGTGTCAGAGCAAATTGATCAAAGCTTTGGGTTAGGTCTTGGAGAACTTCAAGTAGGCTTCCATCCTTTCATCTTTTGCCTCGTATTCTCTGCTGTACTGATTTGCTACCAGCTGTGAGTCACAGTACATGTAGACGTTTCGTATTTTCAGGCCGCGAGCCAGTTGTAGGCCAGCAATCAGAACTTCGTACTCGGCTTCATTATTGGAAGCCTGGAAAATCAGTTGAAATGATTGTTCCAGTACTTCCCGTGTTGATGAAGTTAGTCAGATTCCGACCCTGGATCCCTTTTTGGATGAAGATCCATCAACGTGGAGCGTCCAGGCCGAGTCCGGCTCTTGGTTCGTCATGCAACCTGTGGGAAGTTCTACCAACAAGTCAGCGAGCACTTGCGATTTTTCGCAAGCTTTCGCTCAGTACTCGATATCGTATTCGCTTAGCTCGACTGCCCACTTTGCTAACCTTCCAGACTGACTGGGGCTATGCAAGATTGTCCGCAGTGGAAATGATGTGAGTACCACGATCGTATGTGACTGGAAATAAGGCCTCAGTTTTCGAGCTGACATTAAGACTGCGATATCTAGCTTTTGCATTAGCGGGTAGCGTGTCTCTGCATCCAGCAGGGTTTTACTTACGTAGAAGATGGGCTTTTGCTCGCCTCGATCTTCTCAGATGAGGACTCTGCTTACGGCAGTTATGGATACTGCGATTTATAGAAACAAAGGTCTCCTTCTACGGGTTTTGCGAGTACGGGGGGGGGGGGGGAGTAGCCAGGGAGTGCTTCAACTGTTGGAAAGCTTTTTCGCACTCCTTGGTCCATTCGAACTTCTTATTCCCTTTCAAGGTGTCTTAGAAAGGTAAGCATTTATCAGTTGACCGTGAGATAAAATGATTGAGTGCTGCGACTACACCTGTTAACCTCTGCACCTCTCGCTTGGTTCTTGGAGATGCCATCTCAATCAGTGAGGTGATCTGTTTTGGACTCGCCTCGATTCCCTGAAAGGTTACAAGGTATCCCAGAAATTCTCCCAATGCTACCGGGAACCTGCACTTTGCAGGGTTCAGTTTCATGTTATGTGGGTTTAACATCTCGAAGCATTCTTGGAGATGGTTGACATGGTCTTGCTCCTCGAGATATTTTACGAGCATGTCGTCGATGTATACTTCCATAGTTTTTCAGAATTGTACGGAGAACATTCTGTTAACTAGCTGCTGATAAGTTTCACCATCAATCTTAAGGCCGAATGGCATTACTCTGTAATAGTAAGTCCTGTGGTCGGTTATGAACGCAGTTTTATCCTGATCATCGGGGTTCATCATGATCTGATTGTACCCGGAGAAAGCATCCATAAATGCCAATCGTTTGTTTCCTGCTGTTGCTTCGACCAATCGATCGATGTGAGGTACTGGGAAACTATCCTTTGGACACACTTTGTTGAGATCGGTAAAATCGACGCAGACTCGCTATTTGCCGTTTTTCTCTTTAACGACGACTAGGTTAGCGAGCCAGTCAGGATACCATACCTCTGTTACGGATCCGACTTTGAGAATTTTTTTGACCTCGTCGTTAACTGCAGAGGCCCATTGAGGACCCAAACTTTCGTCTTTTCTGTTTGACCGGTTTGAAAGTTGGATCGACGTTAAGTTCGTGACATGTGATATTGATATCAATTCTGACATGTTTTCCGCAGCCCACCCGTACCTGTTTAAGTTTTTCTTTTGACAGGTGACAAGCTCCGTTTTTAAGGACTCGCGAAGATTAGCGCCGATTTCATCGCAGCGGTCTGGGAATGCTTCGTCGTGGCACACTGAGACCACGGGTTTGCAGGTTGGTTCGCGTTTTCCCTCGAATTCTTCGGCTACTCGCGACTGCCAAAAGATCTCTGTTTTGTTTGGTCCTAAATCATTGTCATCAACAAATAATTTCCTATTCTTGTTAGAAGTAGTGTCTGATGACGAGCCCTTTCTTTTTAGTTCCGCGGCGAAACAGACTTGCGAGATTTTTCTATTTCCCCCCCCCCCAGATTGTCTCGATTCCGCGAAGCGTTGGGAATTTGAGACACATGTGGTATGTCGACGGGACAGCCTGCATTGAATTTAACCATGGAGTTCCTATGATCACGTTGTAAGATGTGGGTCGATCGACGACCATGAACTTCACGATTTTTCTTATGCAGCCGGCTCTAACCGAGAGGTTGATTATGACAAGAGTCATGGTAGCCTCCCCTGAGAGTCCTATTATCGGGTTTGGGTCTTCCGCGATTTAGGATGGACCGATTTCCATTCAATCGAGGGTGTTTTTGAAGATGATATCGACCGAGCTTCCGGTGTCAACAAATATCCTTGCGAGATCGATATTCTTGACTGTCAACTCGATGACAAAGAGACCGTTGAGAGGTTTGACCGAGCCGATCGTTGCTCTCTCCTTAAAGGAGATGAAGTCCACCTGTTTGGTTAAGCATATCATTTCTAAGTTGTTCGGTGATTTTTGAGTTAGAAAATCCGACCCCCCTCCTTCTAGCACTAAACTGTGGGAACCGAAATTTGCATTGTCAATTTCCATAAATTAAGGAAGGCGAAGAGAACCCGACTTTCCCAGAGGTCCCGGATTATCTGCGTAAACACACGAAAACGAAGAAGAAAGAGATAACATGATATCGATAGTAAGTTGCACATAGGTATTTTATTGATTGATAAGAGAAAAGCTACAGGATTTTACGAAGAATAAAATGAGTAAAATCTAGCTAACAAAGAGAACCTCAGAACAGAGATTGAGAAGAATCTCTGTAAAATTTCGAGTATGCAGCCGCCTATATTCTAAGTTCTTCTAAGCTAGCAGAGTTATTATAGGTGTAAAAATCTTCGGATCCATCGCTTGTAACTTTAGCGCCCCTTATATATGCCTTATGGGTCGGTTCCTCTTTCTTTTTTTGCCCCTAGGTCGAGTTTATCGCTTCGCTGAAACATTCCTTTTCATCTCGATCTTCATCATTATCTTGGAAACTTGGCATTTATCTTCCAATTTTACGAAACTTATCTTCTTCTGCGAGTAAAGATACGTCGTTATAACATTTGCTAGACTCAGTTTCGTATGAAATTGCAAATGGGTCTTTAGCCGAGTTCTAGTCCTCTTTGGACCATATTTCATCTCAAACGTTTTTACGATTTCTTCGAAAGAATGTTTAATGATACTACGTCGCTTTATCTGGCGCAATTCTCGTATAGTTTAGACAACCATGGTGTTGAGGTAACCGTTTCCGTTCATACGATAACCATGAACTTTAATGGGGAACATTAGTCTTCGCGGTTTTATTGTAAAGTTCCAAGGGTAACTCCGATTGAGAGGAAACGAAGAGCATTTCGATCGATTTTTGAGAGAGAAGCCAAGGGGTATGGTCTCACACGCCATATGACGACCTGGGAGCTATATGTGGCGACCCGGGGCTCGTTTAGTGACTCTTCCTTGTTTTAATTGTAAAATCTCAACGGAAACTACGATTGAGATGAAACAAAGAGCGCTTTGATCGTGATTCAAAGAGGAACACAAAGGAGAGACACGGCTCGCCATATGGTGACCCAGACTTGGAGAGCTGAGGTCACCATATGGCAACCCGCTCTTTGAAAGGTCTGGTCGTCATATGGCGACCCGGACTCCGAGAGTCTAGGTTGCCATATTGTGATCCGGACTCGGAGAGTCTAGGTCACCATATGGCGACCCAGACTGTGTGGGTCTATGACGCCATATGGTGACCCAGAATCGGACGATCTAGGTGACCATATGGCGACCAAGACTCTGTGGGTTTAGGTCGCCATATGGCGACCCGGACTGTGTGGGTCTAGGTCACCATATGGCGACCCAGACTCGGAGAGTCTAATTGCCATATGGCATCCCAGACTGTGTGGGTTCAGGTCGCCATATGGCAACCCGTATCCTTGTGCGCAGGTCGTCATATGTCAACCCTTTCCCTTCGTGTGTGGGTTTCCATATGGTGACCCGTGCTTTGCGAGTGTAGGTCACCATATGGCGACCGGTGCTTTGTGTGTGCGGGCCACCACATGGGGACCCGACTTGTTAGAGGCCAGGTCATCATATAGCAACCTGGGTTTGTACGTTAGAGATCGCCATATGACGACCTAGGTTCGAGGTGATTTTGTTTGTTTCTAAAATAATCTTTCGAGAAGTTACTTTTAGACGTGGTAATCTTAGTCGGTGATTTTGAGATAACCAGTTTGACCCCAACAACAGAGAATTTGTAAGCTAGCAACAACATGAAGAACAATGATCATGAGAGGAGGAAATCAGTCCCTACACAAACCAAGGATCAGATGGAAGAGGTAAAAGGCAAGTTAGACAGTGTTCAGAGGTTGATGAGGAAACAAGTTCGCTTCACAGAAGGTGTAGAAGCTATCGGATCTGTCAATGAGAAAAGTGAAGAAGAGGACGTGAACTTTGTTGGTGGAAATGGATTCAATAGATATGGGAACCAGAAAAACAAAAAACCGTATGGCAATGGTCGGAGGAGTAGCAACAACTAAGGATCACAGCAGCAGAGGTCCTACAGCAACAACAGAACCTATGAGCCTCCTACTATCAGAACACCCCATCATATACCCAAGAGAGAAAGATTGAAGCCATGATTGACAAGGTTTTGGAGGAACAAAAGAGGATGACAATGGATTTCAATGGAAAGATTGATGATGTATATTCCAACCTCAACACTAAATTTGAAGCTCTCAACACGAATTTGAAGAATCTAGAGAATCAAGTGAAGTTGTGAGGAGACAAGTAGCCTTGATCAAGAAAAAGATTGAGGCTGGACAGAAGCACCATGTTAGTTCCAGTACAGATGATGATTTTTGGCAAGTTGTGGAAGAAGTTAGGCAACAGGAGAAAGAAACTTGTGAGAATCCCCTGCCCTGTTCGAGGGACCATCGATCAACATCCACAGCTAACCATCGATCTTCGGTACTTGAAGAATCCGTGGAATCATGTGAAGAGATGGACATCGATCGAGAGCCAGACCCTTCCATCGATCGAACATAGTTTGAAACAAAAGAATGTCGGTTGCCAAGAATAGACATGAGTCTTTTATATACTAATAGACACTCAAAACAAACCCTACCCAAACCTAGAAAGAAAAATATACCAGTCCCTACGGTAATTGAGGAAGATAAGGATATACATTCCAAAGGAAAGCATAAGGTCCTTAAGCATCTTAGAAGGGACGCTAATGAGAAAGAGATGGACAACTTTGCTAACAGTCCTTAGAATCCCTTTCGAAACCCCATTCAAGGAAGCTTATTACACTCACAGAGTGTGGATGTTCTTTAGAGAAATCCTTTATGTTATTCCCTGAACCTATTTAAAACATCAATCAAACACTCGGCCATGTCTAGATCCCAATCTAAATCACATACCATATACCATAACCCACCAACTCATCAGCTTCATGAACCACCAAGCCCGGACCCATAACCGCCCATGACCCGAGCCCATCTCCCATGACACAAACACTCCATCTAGCTGAGATGAGCTGATTGCTAGATACCCCAGCTGAGTGAGCTAGTACTCCAGCTACTGGAGCTGCTGAGTGAGCTAGTACTCCAGCTACTGGAGCTGCTGAGTGAGCTAGTACTCCAGCTAGTGGAGCAGACCTACACTTCAGTGAGCTACACTAAGCTCCACCACACTTCACGTAGCTGGTCGAGCTGGATTACCGCATTTCCCATCTGCCATAACACTCATCCAGCTTCAATAACACTCGTCCAGCTGCAATAGCACTCGTCTACATCTCGTTTTAGTTAAGTCTCAGCCTTTTGATGCCCTTAACTTACTTACTCAGCCATGATACGCTTGTCTCTAGGTCTTGTGAGTTGACTGGTTTGTCTCCTCGCACCATGGCTGAGTCCAATGATACTATCTAGGATCGGGGACATGACAAGTCTCCCCCATTTGAAATGGATTCGTCCTCTAATTCGATCCAAGTTCAGACACTGTCACAAACTGGTTATACCCTTGTGGAAAATCAGCCTTCATCTTTGCTTATGTTTCCCAAGTGATCTCTTTTCTACCACTACAACTCCAAATGACTTTCACCATTTGAATGGTTCTTTCTCATTGCTTTTTCCATTCTGTCTATGATCCAAACCGGCCTTGCTTCTATGGTGAGTTTCGTTCCTAGATCAGAAAGAATCTCCGAAATCACAATGTCTTGATTGTTCAGACATTTCCTTAACTGAGATACATGGAACAAATTATGGAATACATCCATCTCAGTCGGTAGGTTCAGCTTATAAGCCACCACAACAACAATTTCCATGATCCGAAATGGACCCAAGTACCTCTTATCTAGTTTCCTTCTTCCAGAAACTCTCTTCCTACCTTTTAAGGTAATCATCTTGAGGTAGACCATGTCATCAACCTCGAATTCTATGTGTTTCCTCCTCTTGTCCGCGTAGCTATTTTGGCGATCTTGCCTCCTTCATCTTATCTCGTAAGAAATTAATTTTACTGGTTGTTTCCTCCCCAATTTCAGGACCCAACATGCTACGCTCCCCCACTTGGGTCCAGCATAGAGGTATCCTGCATCGCATCCCATACAATTCCTCATAAGGTGACATACCAATGCTGGTATGAAAGTTATTGTTGTAAGAAAATTTTACCAAAGGCAGGTGTTTCTCCCAAGTATCGCCCCTGTCCAAAACACAAGCCCTTAGCATATCTTCCATTGTCTAGATCGTCCTCTCAGACTGACAATCCGTCTGTGGATGATATGATGTGATCATGTTCGCTCTTGTTCCTACGGCTTTTTGGAAAGCCTTCCAGAATAAAAAGTGAACTTATGATCCCGATCTGAAACAATACTGGCCGTCACTCCATGCAGGCGTACAATCTCATCCTTATACCTCTGTACAATCCGATCCAAACCATCTGACTTCTTGATGGCAATTTATTATGCTGAATTAGTCAACCGATCAACCACAACCCAAGCCGCATCCTTTTGGTTCCTGGTCGTAGGAAAACCTGTCACAAAATCCATTGTGATGTGATCCCCGTTCCATTCCGGTATGGGAAGGTTCTGAAGTAACACACTCGGTACTTGATGCTTAGCCTTCACCAATTGGCAAGTTGGACACTTAGACACATATTCTGCAACATAAATCTTCATCCTTATCCAGTGGTAATACCTCTTCATGTCTCGATACATCTTATTCAGTACCAGGTGCACAGAGAACTTATACCTATGAGCTTGTCTCATAATCTCTTCCTTCAGTCCCCTATCATTCGGACCACTGATCCGCCCATGTACCTGGATGGTACCATCCTTGGTAGTCCGATACTCCGTTCTATCATTACGAGCAACCTTCTGTTGGTTCTCGTCCAAGCCTTGCGATGCCTTATCCTGGTAAGCAGATCGGCCTGGTTAGCCTACAAACCCAAAGGCTTGTCCTCGCTAGCCAATGTGTTCAGATGCAAGGACCGGACCATCCCTTCCAGTGCTTCCGCTTCCTTATCAGCCGACACCACGTCTCTTCTTCGACTCAAGGCATCCGCCACCAGGTTTGCCTTGCCCAGATGGTAAGCAATATCGAGATCATAATCGACCACAAACTCCATCCAACGCCTCTGCCTCAAGTTCAGCTCTGGCAAAATCCCTTGACAAACTTCCAGTAGTAGCCAGGAAGCCCTAAGAAGCTCCTAACCTCTGTACCATTCTTGGGTTGTGGCCATTCTTTTATACACTTGATCTTCTCTGGGTCAACCGAGACCCCTTCATCAGACACCACGTTTCCAAGGCACCCAATACTCCTTTGCCAGAAGTTTCACTTCCTTAACTTGGCATTGATGTTCTCTCAAACTCCCCAGCAAAACCCTGAGATGCTTCTCATGGTCTTCCTTACTTTTAGAGTATACAAGTATGTCATCTATAAAGATGATTAAAAGTTCATCCAAAAAGTCTCGGAAGATGCCATTCATTATCTTCATGAATGCTGCTGGTGCATTGGTCAGACCGAAGGGCATAACCACAAACTCGTAGTGGCCGTACCTAGACCAGAATGCCATATTATTCATATCATTTGGTTCAATTGGCATCTGATGATACCCTGAAGCCAAATCGATCTTAGAGAACTAGTTAGCTCCTTTGAGCTAGTCTAGAAGCTCGTCAATCCGCAGTAAAGGGTACTTGTTCTTTATCGGCCACCCGATTTGACATGAGGGTTTTTATGTATTTCAATGCAAAATCTCTCAAATTAACCCTATGAACTACTCTTGCCTAGAGAGGTCAAATTGTAGTATTTAGGGATCGAATCGACAGGGAGCGTGGACACACAATAAAATCAATACATTCGGGATTAAGAAAGGTAAATAGATTAATAAGCAGTAAATAAAATATAGTAGATAATTGATTGATTGGTAAGTAAACAATAATAATAAATAGCTAATATAGGGTTTTGATGCAAGTGGATTATTGAGGATATAAGATAAGAGTATTAATCATAGAACTCGATATCTAATTTAAAAGACGACCAGCTCTCGCTGCGAGTCTAATCTATTGACTAAGTCCAATGTCTCAGCTCTCGCTTGTTGACGCGAAATGACCGTCGATCGATGGCAATGATATTGCGTCGATCGATGGTCTCTTGAGTCAAGCTTTAAGACCTAATTCAATAAGTTCACTAAATTAACTAAATCAACTCTCGTTTGTTTCTAGCAACCTAGCCTAACATGATTAATTATGGTAGTAGACCATGCTCTCGCTTGCGCCTAACTATCCTATGATCAGGGTTCTAGTTCGATACTCTAGAAAGAAGAAATAAACACAATTATATTGATAGATTTAATAATCACCCTAATAATTCTATTGTTTGGCTAATCCATCAATATCATTAATAAACCCTAATCCTAACCAGAGATCTACTCAGACGTGATCGTTGTCGCAGAAATCATAGAGAAAAAGAATAGATATAATATAAAACCAAAGGAGTCCAGGAGGACTCTGAAGGAGTTCCTCCCTTCTCTCCTAACCCTATAAAAATGAATAGCATAAAGCTTGTTTAGCATCTCAAGGGTAGCCATCAACAATGGCTTAGAAAACATATAAATAGGGTTTTAGGTTGTCCATGGGTATTTTGGTAATTTGTGATGGCTTTTGGGCTTAAGTCGAACATATAACAAGTTGGACCTGTCTTCTGGGATCACTGTCAATCGATACCAATGCTGTCCTGTTGATCGACACTCATTCATCTTCTCGACAGCTTCCACTCGCGAGGCAAACAGACCACACTTCAGTAAATCAGGCATAACTTTAGATCTAACCGTCAGATGGACCTCAAACCGGTAAAATTGGAAAGCTAACTAAAAGCTTTATCCTCTGCTTAAATATCCGCTCAATCTCACCGTGGAAAGTTCTCCATCCATAGCTAAACATGTGACGCATATGCGCAGTTCTACATCTCTAAAAGCTCCAGAATCACCAAAGTTCTCCAGAACATACATGAATCTGAAAATACTCTAAAAGATACTCCAAACACATATAATAGACTCTATATAGGGCTGATATCATGGCACAATAGTGGTAAATATCAGGCCCTATCAACTCCCCCAGACTTAACATTTTGCTTCTCATCAAGCAAACAAAGCCTGTGAAAGAGGTTTTGAAAAGCGGAGACTCACTTAATGTCTAGGTATAACTATCACCTTACTTTGTTGCAGCCACATCCTATCAAGTCAATCACAGAGAAACTTTATATACCCTATCCTAGTATAACAACCAAATTCATTCTACAAACAACTTAGCAAATACTAGTCTGACTCACCCCTCAACTGATTTCAATTCTTTGCATAAAAATAAAAGTGCAGGCTTTACCCTGGGAGTATCGATCAAAGGACAAGTGGATTCTTACCCCTACAATTCTGGACAACCAGGCACAAAGTCTTCTCTGATCCCTTTCTTCCCTCTTTTCTCTCTTTTCTGAATCTTTTTAGATCTCAAATCCAATGATCAATGTTGTTTAACACAAACATTATGCCATTTTCTTTTCGATTTTCTTCTTCTTTTCTTTTCTTGTCTTTTTGTTTCTTTTTTCTTTTCCATATTGCTTTTTGGGAAAAGTTGTGGGCGAATAGCGGGGTCATCAGTAATGTACCTACCCCTCGCTTCCAACAATGTGTGATCATTCCTTCTAATTAGAATAGTGAGGTCATCGGTAATGTACCTACCCCTCTGCATCATGGGAAATCATCTCAATCTTTTAAGCTTTTAGGCAGATGCTGAAGAGAGAGAGAGAGGAGGGAACCAGAGGTGCAATGACTTGTACCTACAGACTTGCAGAAGGAATCTTATTCAGTGTATACCAAGCCCCAAAGCAACCAAATAATGTCAGGATTACTGTTGGAAATCAGCTGCGATTCCATCAAACTTTCTAAGCAAGTGTGATATAGTGGCATGATGATCCATTTTGGTATCTCTAGTAATATCGGCAAACAACCTTCTAAGAATGGTGCTAAGTGTGGCTAGTCAATAATAAATCTTGATCATAGTCCCCTTCTTGACTCAATAAAACTTTTTGAAAAACTTATATATATATATAAGATTCAAAACAAATCAAATAGGATCAGCGAACCTCCCCCAGACTTAAATTACACTGTCCCCAATGTTATCCGTCCCGGATTGGTTAGGTAAAAACAAATTATAAGTAAATAGCTTAAGAGAGAAACTCTATGCCTGACTCTGTAAAAGAATATCGATGGATGTCATGATGTTGATCTCGACCGATGGTCATGTTCCATGGTTGATCGAAGTTGATTCTTCAAAATCGATTGATGGTACACCTGTAAGTTTATACTCCGTGCTTGCTGATGGTGACCGTCGATCGACACAATTAAGTGGGGATCGATTGATACTAGGGTTATATTACTCCGTCGATCGATAGTGATCAATTGTCGGTCGATGCTCTGTGCAGACTATCTTTCTCAGATCTTTTTTTTTAGCTGAAATAAAGAAAAAATCAACAAAATCAGTAATAAATGAGAGTAAAACAAAATTTAAAACTTATTAAACAGTGGGTTGCCTCCTACTCAGCGCTTGTTTATAGTATTTAGCTTGACGTTTTGGAGTTATGATTCAGTTCTGATGAGATTGGGAACTTGCTCCAAAAAAAATTCCAATGTCCAATATCTTTAGCTTCATCACCCTTTTTGTGAAAGCCTCCATTGACTCTTCTCCTATGTCTATCATTTCAGCAAGAAGAAGTTATAGAAGCTTCCCAAATGGCGGAGAGAAGCATCTGCTGCGTACTCTATATTTCCTGAGACCATCTGAGAAGCGAGGAATCAATGATAACTGAGGACCTCCCTTGGTCCTTTTACTCTTCATCCAATTCCTACTTCTTTCCCCCAGACTTGTCTGATCTCGTGTTGCCTCTATAAAAAAGACTACAAAACACTTCAAAATCATTATGCTCTGACCCGTGATGAGTGTCGATTGACGCTCTAGTGTTGTGGTCGATCATGCTCTAATGGTGGTGTCGTTCGATTCACTAATGATGGTGTCGATTGATTCTGCGACCGATGGTCCTTGGTCAGCGTCATCTTCATACTTCAATACTCTCTGAGAAACAATTGTATGCTTAAGACCATCAAATACCTCAACGTAGAGATCCATATGCACACTTCCATCTGGTGGAATAGGAAATTCAACCTCAAAACAGCACTGGGAACGACAAACTTCACAGGGTCATGTACTGTACCATCTTCGCTCTTTTTTGAAAACCAGCAGATTCTTCTGTGTAGATGGGTGGTCGTAGATGTTCAGAGACAGAAAGGTGTGAGGTCTCAAACTTGTGCATTCTTTCTTCAACTGGTTCCAGTCAATTGTGTTGCATGGCAGCTTGTCCAAAGGTGGGTGTCGATTGATGTTGGGTGGGCGGTGTCGATAGATAGCATTTGATGGGTGTCGATCGATACCGTTAGGCGGGTGTCGATCAATGTTAGTCTTTGGTGAAGTCTCCATATCTTTTCCCAAAGTGTGCTGATCGTTATCAAGCTTCATCTCCAATTCATGACCCAAATATTCACGCTGTTTCTCATCCTCTAGATCCAAGAAATCCTCTATAATCGACTGATCAAACCTCAGTGTTGAGTCTGCAATGTCTTGAGGACAACTCGTTCTTTCAGGGGTTTTGATAGATGTCGATCGACAATAGGATTTTGTGTCGATCGATGTTGAGGTGGTGGTGATGACTGATGTTGAGGTCATAGTGTCGGTAGATGCTGAGGTCGAATTACTAATATCAACTTCTTCTGCTCTGCTCGGCTCAGATCCATGATGTTCATCCCCTTTCCTTGTAACCTCATATGTATGTGGAACCTGATTATCTGGCTTCTTAGCGTGAGTGTTCAGTGTTTTACATTCTCCACTTGTTTCACTATAAGGAACACCCAACATCTTACTCAATTTAAGCATCAACTCCTTCTCCCGGCCTTTAACCATCATGTCCAGCATATCATCAATCTTCTTTTGTCGAGCTGCTGCAGCATCAATGAGAAATTTGTTGACGAAAGTGCTTTTCATGACCTACCAACATGTTAGAGATCCTGGCTGCAGTTGACTGAACCATCTAAATGCATCTGCAGATAGAGAATATGGGAAGATCTTGCAGATCATGTGGTATTCAGACACTTCATTCTACTCTCTCCTTGGCTAATCCATCAATACCATTAATAAACCCTAAACCTAACAAGATATCTACTCAGACATGATCTTTGTCACATAAATCATAGAGGAATAGAATAGATATAATATAAAACCAAAGGAGTTCCAGGAGGATTCTAAAGGGGAGTTCCTCCCTTCTCTCCTAACAATAGAACAATGAATAAAATAAAGCTTGTTCAGCGTCTCAACCGTAACCGTCAACAATGGCTTAGAAAACATATAAATATGGTTTTTGGTCGTCCATGGATATTTTGGTAATTTGTGATGCCTTTTGGGCTTAAGTCAGACATAAAACAATTTGGACCTGTCTTCTGGGATCACTTTCGATCGACACCAAGGCTGTGCCGTCGATCGACACTCATTCTTCTTCTCGACAGCTTCCTCTCGCGAGGTAGACAGACCACGCTTCAGTAAATCAGCATAACGTTAGATCTAACCGTCATATGGACCTCATACCGGTGGAATTGGAAAGGTAACTAAAAGCTCTATCCTCAGTTAAAATATCCGCTCAATCTCACCGTGGGAAGGCCTCCATCCATAGCTAAACATATGGCGCATATGCGCAGTTCTGCATCTCTAAAAGCTCCAGAATCACCAAATTTTTCTAGAACGTACCTGAACCTGAAAATACTCTAAAAATACTCCAAACACATATAATATACTCTAAATAGGTCTAATATCATGGAACAATATTGTTAAATATCAGGCCTTATCACTATTCAACCCCCGATAGTCAATATACAGCCTAAAGCTACCATCCTTCTTGTTCATGAATATGACTGGTGCTCCCCAAGGCGACACACTTGGTCGTATGAAAAACTTATCCAGAAACTCTTCAAGTTTCTTCTCCAGCTCGGCCAACTCGGCAAGGAGCAATACGATACGGACTTTTGGATATTGGGGCCGTTCCAGGTTCGAGATCTATGATGAACGGGCCAGCCCTATCAGGAGGAAAACCCTGTATTGCCTGATACACATCCTGAAACTCTTGAACCAACGGTATCATGTCCGGGTCACCACCCCCTACGACCTCCTTAGTGTAAATGGTAGCCAAAAAGTCCTCACAACCATTTCCTAGCTTCATTTCCACCTGGATAGCTGTAACAACTAAGCAACCAGAGGTCGTCTTT
This sequence comes from Moricandia moricandioides, assembly GCA_905132885.1. Lineage (NCBI taxonomy): Eukaryota > Viridiplantae > Streptophyta > Magnoliopsida > Brassicales > Brassicaceae > Moricandia > Moricandia moricandioides. The sequence continues at coordinate 8,766 of CAJHQQ010003866.1, read as the reverse complement.
ATACCTTGGAACCTGATTGGGGGTCCAAACCCATTCTAAAACTGCACCCTTCCCCGGTGACAATGTAAGGTGCCCCGATTCTTTCCAAGCCAATCCATGGCCAAGATCACCTCATGGTTCTTTAGGCATACCACAACAAGATCCATGGGCATCACCCTATTTTGGATCATCACTGGAATATCCCTAACCATGTCTAGTGAATGCATTAATTGTCCTCCGACTGCATTCACTATACCGAGACCATCCCCTTCCACAATACTAAACAATCCTTTTCCAATCATATTTAAACTAAAAAAAACTGTGTGTATCTCCAGTATCGAATAATATGTGTGTTTCCACACCACCAATACTTAGGGTTCCACTGATCGCTTTGAATTGTCCAGCCTCGTCCATATCCTTGGACAGTTCGTACACACGCGGTGCTGAGGTTTGGCCCTGGTTCTGCTCCGGCCTGCTTACCTCACCCCGACTCCTTCCTTGCAGCTTGCTGATAGGGCAGTCCCTACGGTAATGTCCCCGCTTTCCACACATATGACAAGTCCTGGGATCATCCCCTGCACTAGAACACTCCCGAGCAAAGTGACCCATCTTACCACAGCAAATACAAGCTCCCATGGCTTGCCAGTACTCGCCTCCATGGTTCCGTCCACATTTACAGCACTCGGGCTTACGCCTAGAGGATTTACCCTCATCTACCTGGTCCCTCTTTCTTTTCCGGTCACCACCTTTCCCATTAGCAGCCGCATGACCCTTAGACTTCAGTTTAGCCTCTTCTTCCAGGGTAGACTCCAGAATAGCCATCCAATCAACCAGCTCATACACAGTGTGAAAAGTGCGAACTGAGAAGTAGGTTCGGAGTTCGACCCTAAGGCCTTTGATGAACCGGTGCACCTGTTCTGCCTCGTCCTCCAGCTCCTTACCAACATAGTGTCTGAGTCGGTTGAACTCCTCCTCATACTCACGAACCATCCTGCGACCCTGAACCAGGTCCAAGAACTTAGACTCCAACCGGTCCCATGCTTCAGCTGGAAAGTACTTGTGGTTGAACTCGACCTCAAAATCCGCAAAGTGTTCAATGGTGCCATTGGTACGCTTGTCGAGGGCTAACCACCAGTCTTGTGAATCAGGTTCACGGAAGTGAACCGCAATGTCTTTCGTGTAATCCTCTTGGTGACTCATTGAGCTGAAGTTGCAAACCAACTGGATCCTCCACTCGTCTGCCTCCAAGGGATCAACACTTCCAGCAAAGTGTTTCGTACCCAAGCGACATATCTGCTCCAGCAAGCTCAAATAATCCACCTTCCGAGCTTCCCTTGCTGGTGGATCCAGCTCAATCACCTCAGCTACTGCTGCATCTCGACCATTATCTGCTGGAACTACCACCTGAGCTTGCGTGGTCTGTCCCACTCAAGAGTTCACAATCGGTGTGAACACCTGAGTCATTGCCAGCATCTGAGCTCCCATCATCTTGATTGCATCAAGAACCTCTTTCATAGAAGGTTCAGCTACCTGATCAACTGGCCCAGTCCTCCTATAGTTTGCAAACAGGATTGAATCAGCTCGGTTACCAGCATGGGAAGACTCAGCTCCATCTTCCCAGTCCTGTTCCAGCTGGCTTCCAGCTCCATCCAGCTGCCTTCCAGTGTCATCCAGCCGCCTTCCAGATTCATCCAGCTAAACCTCAGTAGGGTTGAGCTGGTTAACAAGAAATCAAATTGCGTCATTCGCCCCATCCAGCTGAGTAGGCAACACATCTTGCGGATTCAGCCGTGGTGAATCCACCTGTCCGGAAGCCTCAGCTGCCTCCTTGCCCTTCCGGGACTTCTTGCTTTTTCCACCCTATGGATTGCACGAAGTTAGTCCACAAGAAAGAACATCAAACCACACAGAATCCCTAAGGCTAAACAAAACAAATCAACCTTACCGTGAGACCCAGCATACGGATGTGTGATGATCAACCATAACCCACTATCCTAGAATCAAGCATGCTCTGATACCAACTTGTAAGACCCAAACCTGGATTCCTCAATCCAAGCAGTCCGTGACCTTACCTATACATCTAAGTTAATTGATTCAAGTCTAGTTAATTATTTCTAAGTTAATTTCATGTCATTGACGTTCATTCAATTCACAATACACAATCAATTAGATACAAAGGAACATTCATTGTATAAATATAAAACATGTGATCCATACATAGGTTCAGTTTGCACAATAATCTATCATAAGTTCATAATATCCAATCTATCCTACACATAGGGCATCCATTCCGGCCCAGGTCTTCACGGCTCCTTAGTCTTACGATGATCCTTGTCTGTTCTTGAAACCATACAACCACAACACATAAACATATGTATATAAATAAATATCCTAACAATAATTCTTAAGTATGCATGGTTCGGTTCCCTTATCATTCCCTTAACCTATTTAAACCATCAACCTAAACACTCGGCCATGTCTAGATCCCTATTTAGATCAATCGCCAATCATATTAACCAAACATAGATGGATTACACTATTGCGTTCTAACCTATCGGTTACAACCACAAAAAAAACTGATCCATGTCTAACTCCATCCAATGGCTAAGAACTTCCTATTGAACCGGCCAAGGCCTTGGTTCATATATCCTGCATATCACATCCCGCTTGACCGCACATAAACATAGAAGGGGCGATCAAACAAGCAAAGGGAAGAAATGGATGTAACCATCACCAAACCGACCAAATTCCTCATGGGATTCCACCGCGGCTAAGGAAAGATGGTGTGGTTCACACCACTCACATTGGGCGTACGCTCAGGATTGCTCACGCCCTTCCCCATGTCCTTTTCCTTCTTCCTTGTTGTCATCTTTCCACGGCTTCTTCTCCCACGATCAGTCTCCAAGCCGGAAAAAAATAAATCACCACCCCCCTGGTCTGGTTTTGCAATCGCCAAGCATTTTATCTCTTTCTTTGTTTCTTTCTCTCTCATTTTTTCCAGAGTTTCCCCTCTTTTGAATGTTACCATTTTCAACACCAGAGCCCTCAATTTATGATTGGGAATCGTAAACTGCCCCCTTGGGAGAACGGGTGCTAGCGGTTGGGCAAATGGGTGCAAAGTGCTCCCTTCCCACCCTTTCGCCAATAACCGACCCCAACTGGTCCCCTAGCACTTGGGCGGATCGATTTCGATCCCACCATGCTTGCCCATGTGTCTGACCGACTTACCATAACCAACAAACCCATCGGCATCATGAGCCACCAAGCCTGGACCCATAACCGTCCATGACCCGAGCCCATCACCCATGACCCGAACACTCCACCTAGCTGAGATGAGCTGATTCCTAGCTATCCTAGCTGAGTGAGCTAGTACTCCAGCTACTGGAGATGACCTACACTTCAGTGAGCTACACTGATCTGCACCACACTTCACCTAGCTGGTCGAGCTGGATTACCACATCGCCCATCTGCCATAACACTCGTCCAGCTGCCATAACACTCGTCCAGATACCATATCACTTGTCCATCTCCCTTTCAATCATCTACACCTCGTTTTGGTTAATTCTCAGCCTTCTGATGCCCTTAACATACTTACTCAGCCATGATACATTTGTCTCAAGGTCTTGTGACCTCACTGGGCGTCTCCTCGAAACATGGCCGTCTCCAATGATCCTATCTAGGATCGGGGACATGAAAAATTTTGTTTTACCCAAGATCATTTTGTAAAACCCGTCAGTTATCGTAAAAATCTACCGCAAGAACACTTTTTCGATCTTTTAAAGTCTAGATAAAAACTATTTCATTTGTTTTTCGGGATCAAACACACGGAGCTTTGTTCTCGTATCCTTATTTAAATAGGCTTGGCTTATGTGTAGTGTAGTTCTTTTGACGTTTCCGGCCTGTATTTGTTTAAGGAATACTTTCTTAGAAGAATTTAGCTGTTGATTTCGTCATGACCAATTTTGACCCCAACAAGTGATAGACTGGTAGCGATCGACACCCTACGTCCAAAAGAATCAAGAGGGTCTTGAAGAGGGTCTTGCGTGTAATGAGACTGTTAGTGGTTGATGTATAAGGAGTTCTACGAGACAAAGAGGGTCTTGCGTGTAATGAGACTGTATTGAGGCTTGATGATGTTGGGAGTGTGATTCCCAATGAAATGGTTCCTGCTGACAATGCTAGGAGTGATGGAGTTGTTCGACAGAGAATGCTTAGAGATTATAATAGGCATGATAAACAGGTATGCGATTCACCTCCACCATTCTAGAGGAATGGCTTTGAGCTGAAATTTGTGTACTACACTCTTGTGGGGCAGCATCAATTTCATGGTGTTCCTGATGAGTATCTCATGGACCATATAGAGAGACTTGAAGATCTAGTGACGAGCATCAAGCATAATGGTGTCTCTAAACACTGTGTTCTACAAGTTGTTCCATGCTCTCTTGTTGGGGGTGCAGCTTATTGACTCAAGCAATCTCAGGCAGCATCTCTCACTACCTGGGATGACCTTAAGAATGCGGTTCTGAATAATTCCTTTCATGATGCTAGCAACTGAGATAAAAAAATTATCTACATTTTCAGTGTAACAACAGCTTTACAAGGAACATTAATTCTTCTACCTATCAGAATCTTCATCCAGTAACTCAAGAGAGCAGAATGGAAATAATGATGGGACAGATCTTGGAAACTCAGCAGAAGCAAAGTATAAACTTCAACAAGAATATGGATGCAATGTATACTGATCTGAATAAGAAATTTGAAGCCTTTTCAGGGTAACAATAGCTTCACGAGGAACTTTGATTCTTCTAACTATCAGAATCTTCATGCAGTAATTAAAGAGAGCATAATGGAAGGAATGCTGGAATAAATCTTGAAAAATCAGAAGAATCAGAGTATATACTTCAACAAGAAGATGCGATGTATACTGCTCTGAATTGGAAATTTGAAGCTCTAAACACTCATGCCAAGAAGCTAGATGTTCAGGTTGCGCAGATAATATACCATGGTTTTTATCAATTATTTACCAAGGTATAAGTTTTTTTTGTAGTCTCTGCTTTAGCGTCATTTTAGAGTCTTTACAGATTCATGTACGTTTTGGAGCATTATGGAGATTACAGAGCAATTTTAGATGCAGAACTACGCTGAGGCGTCAAAATTTTAGCAATGGATTGAGCACTTCCCACTGATGGTTGAAGCTCATATTTTGACACAAAATAAATAATCGAGTAACATTTCCAATACCGCTTATTTGAGGTAAATCCATGGTCTATATCAAGAGTTGTGCACATTTTACTAACAAGTGGTCCGTCTGATGCGTGAGAGGAAACTGTCGAGCGTATAGCATGGTGTCGACCGGATACACCTTGATTTCAAACGACACTACTCCTGACCTTCTTCCGGCAAGTTTTTGTCAACTTCCAAGAAAAATTGATCTACTTTATTTTCAAAAAGACCAATGAATGTGTTTTAACATATATTTACTATTTCCAGCCACTGTTTAGACGATGTTTCTTTTAAGCTTTGTTTTAAGAGTGGGAGAGAAAAAAACTTTCAGTAGTCTTCTTAGAACACCCATGGATATATTCGTGATTTTTATTCAGTCTTTGAATAAGTTTTCTCTAATCATGTATAAGTAATCACTTTGTTAGATTTAGGGATTTTCTTGGATTATGAAGAATTTGAGATTAATGGAACTGCGAGGGTAATCTTATTATATCCTTCATTGTGATTGATCTTTATGCTTATTTCTAGAATAGTTAAATAGAAACATGATCTTAGGATTGTTGTGAGACATGAAAGTATAATCAACAACTGAACTGAATCCTATTGACCTAAGTTGTTAATCGCAACGAGAGTTGGTCTAAGACGTAGTGAACACATCGAAATGGAACTTATTGCTTGTTTGAAGTATTTGGATACACAATGAGTGTTGGCTTCCAAGGATTTAGACATCTAATAGTTTATCTCAATGAGAGTTGGATAATTTAATTTTGAATTTGAGTTCTAGGATTGTTCTTTATAAAACACATTGCATCTATTGGATTATGTTTTGACTCTCTTGTTTGATAGAATCTAATGCTTTACCTATCTAGAATGATACACAAAAGCTTGTATATGACTAGAATAGTATACATTTTCTAAAAATTACTAGAATGTTTTTAGACTCCTAGTAAATTACAATAAACACCCTTGTTTAATTTTGTTACTATTGATACAAATTTTAATTATTAAATCCACATCATAATTTTGACAATCCACGTCATTAACTAATTTGTGTCATCAACAGTTACACTGGAAAATCAACAGTCCCATATCTCTGGTGAACAAAAAAAAAGTCTTAATGTCACAACTTCTCCGTTACAACTTTCGTTAAACCCTAACCGATTACGAAATCACGAAATCACGAAATCATCTTCGTCACAACTAATACTCTCGTTTCAAACAGTGTTTCCGATATCGTAAATCATCTTCGTCGACCTCGTTAAACCCTAACCGTCTCCGATATCATCTTCGTCGACATCCTCTTCTCTGCAAAAGTTTCGACGTAATCGTATCTACGACATCATCTTCTCATCTTCTCTGGTATGTTGTGCCTGAGTTTGATTTACGACGTGTCTGAGTTATAGATTATGTTGTTACTGAGTTATTGTATAGTGTGGCTGAGTTGAGTTTGATTTATGAAGTGGCTGAGTTATTGATTATGATCCGACTGAGTTATTGATTATGTTTTTGCTGAGTTATTGATTATTGTGGCTGAGTTATATATTATGTTGTGGCTGAGTTATTTATTATTTATGATTTGGCTGAGTTATTGATTATGTTTTGACTGAGGTATTGATTATGTTTCGGCTGAGTTTTGTTTCTATTACGACTGCCTTATATGGTGGCTGGATTATTTATTATGTTGTGGCTGAGTTTTGTTTCTATTGCGGCTGATTTATCTATATATGTGTTTTAGGATCAGATGGCTATTTCTGAAGATCAAGCACGGGATTATCCTCCACGACTTTACGCTGAAGGCGCTTCTAATCTAGAAAATAAAGAGATTAATCACAATTTGCATATGGGAGATTTCCCTAACGTCAGAGAAGCAATAGGACGGGATGTGTGGGATCACATGAGGGGGTCCTTCTTGGGGCAAAAAAAAAATATATTATGTGGAAGGGGTTAGATCAATGCATGGCTGAACGAGAGGAAGACGTGTGGATGTGAGTAGAGACTGAGAAGTGCTGCGAGCTATTTAGATGTGAAAGAGAACCATCAATTTCGAGTATAATGGTGGCAGAGTCTATGTGGATGATTTGATAAGAGAATAAAGTGCACGGGATTTGTTAACTCGAAATAATTAGCTATAGTGATAACAGACTGAGTTTAACCAGATTATAGACGTAACAGGAATGTGTTTGAACAATGGAGTCATATTAGAGCGTATTATTAATACTGACACTCTCTACAGAAGAGTGATAAAAACGCTGTGTATGATATATGTTCAAAACTTTCTGTTGGCAGACTGGAAATTGTGTTTACCCAAGTGATCTCACAAAATTCGAGTAATAAACGATAGGTTTACATCACCAACTAGACTCAAATTCTTTCATGTATACTCCGAAGCTGTGACAAGTAGATAGTGGCTAGTCTACAGACACGCTTTTGGGTTCGAACTAGATTCCAGCATAATTCCAAAAGAGGACCCTGGCCTTATGTGATCCACACTATCTGTCCCTATTTTTGCTTCTCTGACGTTAGGAATCTCCCTCTGCAAATTGTGATTAATCTCTTTATTTTCTAGATTAGAAGCCTTAAGGTAAAGTCGTGGAGGTATAATCGTGTTGATCATTCAGAATAGCATCTGAGTCAAAAACATATATAGATAATCAGCAGCAATAGAAACAACTCAGCCACAATAATAAATAAGCCAGCCAAGATAATAATAGAGGGGAAGTGTTAAGATAGTGTGGAATAGAGAAGAATTCAAAATAGATCTAATCCTTTTGTAAAAATAATCAATTTGGTAAATAATGCAATATAGGATTAGGATAATAGTAAGATGAAACGTAAAGTAAAGTTAGCAAAGAGAAAAGAAAGAGATATACGAGGCCAAGATTGAAATCTATATCTCAAGATAGCGAATATAATATTAAAAGAACCCTTAATAAAATCACACTCAACTCAGCAACAAGTGAATACATAATTACCGGAGTACAAACATATCTCTAACTCAAGACACGTCGTAAAATCAAACTAAAGGCCAAAATACTAAGAAGATGAGAAGATGATGTGTAGATAGATTACGTCGAAACTTTGCGGGAAGGATGTGCAAAGATGAATATCAAAGGACGGTTAGGTTTAAACGAGGTTGACGAGATGATTGTGATGATATCAGAACACTGCTTTGAAACGAGAGTATTAGTTGTGAAGATGATTTCGTGTATTTGTGATTTCGTTAATCAGTTAGTTGGTTTAAGAAAGTTGCTGAAGAGAAGTTGATGACATTAAGATTTTTTGTTCCCGGAGATATGGGCTGTAATTTTCAGTGGTAACTGTTGATGACAAAATTAGTTTTAAATGACGTGGATTGTTAAATATGATGTGGATTTAATAGAATTAAATTTGTATCAATAGTAAACAAATTAAAAAAGGGTGTTTATTGTATTTCTAGGAGTTAAAAACATTCTTGGTATTTTTAGACAATGTAATATTCTAGTCATATATAAGGTAATTTTTAGAAATGTATACTATTCTAGTCATATACAGCTCCCTTGTGTATCATTCTAGTAATTTTCTCAT
>CAJHQQ010003865.1:0-36680 GCA_905132885.1 Moricandia moricandioides | reverse complement strand
ATGATGAGAAGTTATCCCACTTTTAACCGAAGTAACTCCAGTTTACCCTGTTTGGAGATTTGGCAATTTCTTCTTGATTCTAATCAAACCAGAATGAATCAAATCACGATGTTAGAAGCTTTATTTGGACTCATTAATCAGTGTAGAATCACCCTGAAGTTGAGCCAAGATCATAGGAGTTATGAAGAAGAAGTTATCCCACCTTTAACTGAAGTGATTCCAGTTTACCATGTTTGGAGATTTGGCAATTTCTTCCTGATACAAATAAAACCAGAATGAATCACAATGTAAGAAGCTTGATTTGGACTCATAAATCAGTTTAGAATAACCCTGAATTTGAATCAAGATCATAGGAGTTATGTTGAAGAAGTTATCTCACTTTTAACCGAAGTGATTCCAGTTTGCCCTATTTGGAGATTTGGCAATTTCTTCTTGATACTAATAAAACTAGAATGAATCACGATGTACGAAGCCTGATTTGGACTCATAAATAAGTGTAGAATCACCCTGAAGTTGAAGCAAGATCATAGGAGTTATGATGAACAAGTTATCCCACTTTTAACCGAAGTGATTCCAATTTGCCTTGTTTGGAGAGTTGGCAATTTCTTCTTGATTCTAATCAAACCATAATGAATCAAGATGTAAAAATATTTATTTTGACTCATAAATAAGTGGATAATCACACTGAATTTGAATCAATATCATAGGAGTTATGATGAAGAAGTTATCCCACTTTTAACCGAAGTGACTCCAGTTTACCCTGTTTGGAGATTTGGCAATTTCTTCTTGATTACAATCAAAACAGAATGAATCAAATCACGATGTAAGAAGCTTTGATTTTGACTCATTAATCAGTGTAGAATCACCCTAAAGTTGAACCAAGATCATAGGAGTTATGATAAAGAAGTTATCTCATTTTAACTGAAGTGATTCCAGTTTAACTTGTTTGGAGATTATGGCAATTTCTTCTTGATACAAATAAAACCAGAATGAATCACGATGTAAGAAGCTGGATTTGGACTCATAAATCAGTTTAGAATAACCCTGTATTTGAATCAAGATTCATAGGAGTTATGATGAAGAAGTTATCCCACTTTTAACTGAAGTGATTCCAGGTTTGACCTATTTGGAGATTTGACAATTTCTTCTTGATACTAATAAATCTAGAATGAATCACGATGTATGAAGCCTGATTTGGACTCATAAATCAGTTTAGAATCACCCGGGAAGTTGAATCAAGATCATAGGAGTTATGATGAAGAAGTTATCCCACTTTTAACCGAAGTGATTCCAATTTGCCCTTGTTTGGAGGAGGTTAGCAATTTCTTCTTGATTCTAATCAAACCATAATGAATCAAGATGTAAGAATCTTTATTTGGACTCATAAATAAGTGGATAATCACACTGAATTTGAATCAATATCATAGGAGTTATGATGAATAACTTATCCCACTTTTAACCGAAGTTGAGTCCAGTTTACCCTGTTTGGAGATTTGACAATTTCTTCTTGGATTCTAATTAAACCAGAATGAATTCAACGATGTATGAAGCTAGATTTGGACTCATAAATCAGTGTAGAATCATTCTGAAGTTGAATAAATATTATTGGAGTTATGATGAAGAAGTTATCCCACTTTTTACCGAAGTGAATCCAGTTTACCCTTTTTGGAGATTTGGTAATTTCTTCTTGATACAAATAAACCTGAATGAATCAAGATGTAAGAAGCTTGATTTGGACTCATAAATCAGATTACAATAAACCCTAAATTTGAATCAAGATCATAGGAGTTATGATGAAGTAGTTATCCCACTTTTAACCGAAGTGAATCCAGTTTACCCTGTTTGGAGATTTGGCAATTTCTTCTTGATTCTAATAAAACCAGATTTAATCAAGATGTAAGAAGCTTGATTTGGACTCATAAATCAGTGTAAATCACCCTGAAGTTGAATCAATATCATAGAAGTTATGATGAAGAAGTTATCCCACTTTTAACCGAAGTAATTCCAGTTTGCCTTGTTTGGAGAGTTGGTAATTTATTCTTGATACTAATAAACCAGAATGAATCAAAATGTAAGAATATTGATTTGTACTCATAAATCAGTTTAGAATCACCCTGAAGTTGAATCAAGATAATAGGAGTTATGATGAAGAAGTTATCCTACTTTTAACCGAAGTGACTCTAGTTTACCTTGTTTGGGAGATTTGGAAATTTCTTCTTGATACAAATAAAAACCAGAATGAATCACGATGTAAGAAGATTGATTTGACTCATAAGTCAGATTACAATAACCCTAAATTTGAATCAAGATCATAGGAGTTATGATGAAGTAGTTATCCCACTTTTAACCGAAGTGAATCCAGTTTACCCTGTTTGGAGATTGGCAATTTCTTCTTGATTCTAATAAAACTAAAATTAATCAAGATTTAAGAAGCTTGATTTGGACTCATAAATCAGTGTAAATCACCCTGAAGTTGAATCAATATCATAGAAGTTATGATGAAGAAGTTATCCCACTTTTAACCAAAGTAATTCCAGTTTGCCTTGTTTGGAGAGTTGGCAATTTATTCTTGATACTAATAAAACCAGAATGAATCACAATGTAAGAATCTTGATTTTTACTCATAAATCAGTTTAGAATCACCCTGAAGTTGAATCAAGATAATAGGAGTTATGATGAAGAAGTTATCCCACTTTTAACCGAAGTGACTCTAGTTTACCTTGTTTGGAGATTTGGAAATTTCTTGTTGTTTCTAATTAAACCAGAATGAATCAAGATGTAAGAATCTTGATTCTGACTCATAAATCAGTGTAGAATCATCCTGAAGTTGAATCAATATCATTGGATTTATGATGAACAAGTTATCCCACTTTTAACCGAAGTGATTCCAATTTGCCTTGTTTGGAGAGTTGACAATTTCTTCTTGATTCTAATCAAACTATAATGAATCAAGATGTAAAAATCTTTATTTTGACTCATAAATAAGTGGATAATCACACTGAATTTGAATCAATATCATAGAAGTTATGATGAATAACTTATCCCACTTTTAACCGAAGTGACTCCAGTTTACCCTGTTTGGAGATTTGACAATTTCTTCTTGATTCTAATCAAACCAGAATGAATCAAGATGTAAGAAGCTAGATTTGGACTCATAAATCAGTCTAGAATCATCCTCAAGTTGAATAAATATTATTGGAGTTATGATGAAGAAGTTATCCCACTTTTAACCGAAATGAATCCAGTTTATCCTTTTTGGAGATTTGGCAATTCTTCTTGATACAAATAAAACCAGAATGAATAACGATGTAAGAAGCTTGATTTGGACTCATAAATCAGTTATGATGAAGAAGTTATTCCAATTTTAACTAAAGTGAATCCAGTGTACCCTGTTCGGGAGATTTGGCAATTTCTTCTTGATACTAATCAAGCCAGAATGAATCAAATTACAATTTAAGAAGCTTGATTTGGACTCATTAATCAGTGTAGAATCACCCTGAAGTTTAACCAAGATCATAGGAGTTATGATGAAGAAGTTATCCCACTTTTAACTGAAGTGATTCCAGTTTACCCTGGTTGGAGATTTGGCAATTTCTTCTTGATACAAATAAAACAAGAATAAATCATGATGTAAGAAGCTTGATTTGGACTCATAAATAAGTTTAGAATAACCCTGAATTTGAATAAAGATCATAGGAGTTATGATGAAGAAGTTATCCCACTTTTAACCGAAGTGATTCCAGTTTGCCCTATTTGGAGATTTGGCAATTTCTTCTTGATACTAATAAAACTAGAATGAATCACGATGTACGAAGCCTGATTTGGACTCATAAATCAGTGTAGAATCACCCTGAAGTTGAATCAAGATCATAGGAGTTATGATGAAGAAGTTATCCCACTTTTAACCGAAGTGATTCCAGTTTGCCTTGTTTGGAGAGTTGGCAATTTCTTCTTGATTCTAATCAAACCATAATGAATCAAGATGTAAGAATCTTTATTTGGACTCATAAATAAGTGGATAATCACACTGAATTTGAATCAATATCATAGGAGTTATGATGAAGAAGTTATCCCACTTTTAACCGAAGTGACTCCAGTTTACCCTGTTTGGAGATTTGGCAATTTCTTCTTGATTCTAATCAAACCAGAATGAATCAAATCACGATGTAAGAAGATTGATTTGGACTCATTAATCATTGTAGAATCACCCTAAAGTTCAACCAAGATCATAGGAGTTATGATGAAGAAGTTATCCCACTTTTAACTGAAGTGATTCAAATTTAACTTGTTTGGAGATTTGGCAATTTCTTCTTGATACAAATAAAATCAGAATGAATCACGATGTAAGAAGATTGATTTGGACTCATAAATCAGTTTAGAATCACCCTGAAGTTGAATCAAGATCATAGGAGTTATGATGAAGAAGTTATCCCACTTTTAACCGAAGTTATTCCAATTTGCCTTGTTTGGAGAGTTGGCAATTTCTTCTTGATTCTAATCAAACCATAATGAATAAAGATGTAAGAATCTTTATTTGGACTCATAAATAATTGGATAATCACACAGAATTTGAATCAAGATCATAGGAGTTATGATGAAGAAGTTATCCCACTTTTAACCGAAGTGACTCCAGTTTACCCTGTTTGGAGATTTGGCAATTTCTTCTTGATTCTAATCAAACCAGAATGAATCAAGATGTAAGAAGCTAGATTTGGACTCATTAATCAGTGTTAGAATCATCCTGAAGTTGAATAAATATTATTGGAGTTATGATGAAGAAGTTATCCCACTTTTAACCGAAGTGAATCCAGTATACCCTTTTTGGAGATTTGGAAATTCTTCTTGATACAAATAAAACCAGAATGAATAACGATGTAAGAAGCTTGATTTGGACTCATAAATCAGATTACAATAACCCTAAATTTGAATCAAGATCATAGGAGTTATGATGAAGAAGTTATCCCACTTTTAACTGAAGTGAATCCAGTGTACCCTGTTTGGAGATTTGGCAATTTGTTCTTGATTCTAATCAAGCCAGAATGAATCAAGATGTAAGAAGCTTGATTTGGACTCATAAATCAGTGTAAATCACCCTGAAGTTGAATCAATATCATAGAAGTTATGATGAAGAAGTTATCCCACTTTTAACCGAAGTAATTCCAGTTTGCCCTGTTTGGAGAGTTGGCAATTTATTCTTGATACTAATAAAACCAGAATGAATCACAATGTAATAATCTTGATTTGTACTCATAAATAATTTTATAATCACCCTGAAGTTGAATCAAGATCATAGGAGTTATGATGAAGAAGTTTGTGACAGCCCTCCCCGTGGGACCCAGCTGGCGCTGCCAGCGCATCGACCCTAACCCCTCCCCTGTGATACAACCTGCCCGAAATCACCCCTAGGCCTGGGCTCACAGGTGGGTTATTGGTGCGCTTGGCGCTACTCGAACCCAAGACCTCACCCTTTAACAGCACTCCTACAGAGAAGCTGTCACCAATTGATCTGCAGGTCAATTGGTGACAGCTTCTCTGTAGGAGTGCTGTTAAAGGGTGAGGTCTTGGGTTCGAGTAGCGCCAAGCGCACCAATAACCCACCTGTGAGCCGAGGCCTAGGGGTGATTTTGGGCAGGTTGTATCACAGGGGAAGGGTTAGGGTCGATGTGCTGCAGCGCCAGCTGGGTCCCACGGGGAGGGCTGTCAGATTAAAGTCGACTTTTATATAACGGCCTACCCCACAACTGGGCGGATCAGCCGGCCCTGCAGTGCACCGACCCTAACCCCTCCCCTGTGATACAACCTGCCCGAAATCACCCCTAGGCCTCGGCTCACAAGTAGGTTATTGGTGCGCTTGGCGTTACTCGAACCCAAGACCTCTCCCTTTAACAACACTCCCACAGAGAAGCTGTCACCAATTGATCTGCAGGACAATTGGTGACAGCTTCTTTGTGGGAGTGTTGTTAAAGGGTGAGGTCTTGGGTTCGAGTAACGCCAAGCGCACCAATAACCCACCTGTGAGCCGAGGCCTAGGGTGAATTCGGGCAGGTTGTATCACAGGGGAGGGGTTAGGGTCGGCGCACTGCAGGGCCGGCTGATCCGCCCAGTTGTGGGGTAGGCCGTTATATAAAAGTCGACTTTTATGTAACAGCCTACCCCACAACTGGGCGGATCAGCCGGCCCTGCAGTGCACCGACCCTAACCCCTCCCCTGTGATACAACCTGCCCGAAATCACCCCTAGGCCTCGGCTCACAAGTAGGTTATTGGTGCGCTTGGCGTTACTCGAACCCAAGACCTCACCCTTTAACAACACTCCCACATAGAAGCTGTCACCAATTGTCCTGCAGATCAATTGGTGACAGCTTCTCTGTGGGAGTGTTGTTAAAGGGTGAGGTCTTGGGTTCGAGTAACGCCAAGCGCACCAATAACCTACTTGTGAGCCGAGGCCTATGGGTGATTTCGGGCAGGTTGTATCACAGGGGAGGGGTTAGGGTCGGTGCACTGCAGGGCCGGCTGATCCGCCCAGTTGTGGGGTAGGCCGTTATATAAAAGTCGACTTTTTTGTGACAGCCCTCCCCGTGGGACCCAGCTGGCGCTGCAGTGCATCGACCCTAACCCCTCCCCTGTGATACAACCTGCCCGAAATCACCCCTAGGCCTCGGCTCACAGGTGGGTTATTGGTGCGCTTGGCGCTACTCGAACCCAAGACCTCACCCTTTAACAGCACTCCTACAGAGAAGCTGTCACCAATTGATCTGCAGGACAATTGGTGACAGCTTCTCTGTAGGAGTGCTGTTAAAGGGTGAGGTCTTGGGTTCGAGTAGCGCCAAGCGCACCAATAACCCACCTGTGAGCCGAGGCCTAGGGGTGATTTCGGGCAGGTTGTATCACAGGGGAGGGGTTAGGGTCGATGCGCTGCAGCGCCAGCTGGGTCCCACGGGGAGGGCTGTCACAAAGTTATCCCACTTTTAACGGAAGTGACTCTAGTTTACCCTGTTTGGAGATTTGGCAATTTCTTCTTGATTCTAATTAAACCAGAATGAATCAAGATGTAAGAAGCTTGATTTTGACTCATAAATCAGTGTAGAATCATCCTGAAATTGAATCAATATCATTGGATTTATGATGAAGAAGTTATCCCACTTTTAACCAAAGTGATTCCAGTTTGCCCTATTTGGAGATTGGGCAATTTCTTCTTGATACTAATAAAATTAGAATGAATCACGATGTACGAAGCCTGATTTGGACTCATAAATCAGTGTAGAATCACCCTGAAGTTGAATCAAGATCATAGGAGTTATGATGAAGAAGTTATCCCACTTTTAACCGAAGTGATTCCAGTTTGCCTTGTTTGGAGAGTTGGCAATTTCTTCTTGATTCTAATCAAACCATAATGAATCAAGATGTAAGAATCTTTATTTGGACTCATAAATAAGTGGATAATCACACTGAATTTGAATCAATATCATAGGAGTTATGATGAAGAAGTTATCCCACTTTTAACCAAAGTGACTCCAGTTTACCCTGTTTGGAGATTTGGCAATTTCTTCTTGATTCTAATCAAACCAGAATGAATCAAGATGTAAGAAGCTAGATTTGGACTCATAAATCAGTGTAGAATCATCCTGAAGTTGAATAACATCATTGGAGTTATGATGAAGAAGTTATCCCACTTTTAACCGAAGTGAATCCAGTTTACCATGTTTGGAGATTTGGCAATTTCTTCTTGATTCTAATTAAACAAGAATGAATCAAGATGTAAGAAGCTTGATTTTGACTGATAAATCAGTGTGGAATCATCCTAAAGTTGAATCAATATCATTGGATTTATGATGAAGAAGTTATCCCACTTTTAACCGAAGTGATTCCAGTTTACCCTTTTTGGAGATTTGGCAATTTCTTCTTGATACAAATAAAACCAGAATGAATCACGATGTAAGCAGCTGAATTAGACTCATAAATCAGTTTAGAATCATCCTGAATTTGAATCAAGATCATAGGAGTTATGATGAAGAAGTTATCCCACTTTTAACTGAAGTGACTCCAGTTTACCCTGTTTGGAGATTTGGCAATTTCTTCTTGATTCTAATCAAAACAGAATGAATCAAATCACGATGTAAGAATCTTGATTTGGACTCATTAATCAGTGTAGAATCACCCTGAAGTTGAACCAAGATCATAGGAGTTATGATGAAGAAGTTATCCCACTTTTAACTGAAGTGATTCCAGTTTACCCTTTTTGGAGATTTGGCAATTTCTTCTTGATACAAATAAAACCAGAATGAATCACGATGTAAGAACCTTTATTTGGGCTCATAAATCAGTTTAGAATAACCCTGAATTTGAATCAAGATCATAAGAGTTATGATGAAGAAGTTATCCCACTTTTAACCGAAGTGATTCCAGTTTGCCCTATTTGGAGATTTGACAATTTCTTCTTGATACTAATAAAAATAGAATGAATCACGATGTACGAAGCCTGATTTGGACTCATAAATCAGTGTAGAATCACCTTGAAGTTGAAGCAAGATCATAGGAGTTATGATGAAGAAGTTATCCCACTTTTAACCGAAGTGATTCCAGTTTGCCTTGTTTGGAGAGTTGTCAATTTCTTCTTGATTCTAATCAAACCATAATGAATCAAGATATAAGAATCTTTATTTGGAATCATAAATAAGTGGATAATCACACTGAATTTGAATCAATATCATAGGATTTATGATGAATAAGTTATCTCACTTTTAACCGAACTGACTCCAGTTTACCCTGTTTGGAGATTTGGTAATTTCTTCTTGATTCTAATCAAACCAGAATGAATCAAGATGTAAGAAGCTATATTTTGACTCATAAATCAGTGTAGAATCATCCTGAATTTGAATAAATATTATTGGAGTTATGATGAAGAAGTTATCCCACTTTTAACCGAAGTGAATCCAGTTTACCCTGTTTCGAGATTTGGCAATTTCTTCTTGATTCTAATCAAACCAGAATGAATCAAGATGTAAGAAGCTAGATCTGGACTCATAAATCAGTTTAGAATCATCCTGAAGTTGAATAAACATCATTGGAGTTACGATGAAGAAGTTATCCCACTTTTAACCGAAGTGAATCCAGTTTACCGTTTTGGAGATTTGGGAATTTCTTCTTGATACTAATAAAACCATAATGAATCACGATGTAAGAAGCTTGATTTGGAATCATAAATCTGTGTAGAATCACCCTGAAGTTGAATCAAGATCATAGGAGTTATGATGAAGAAGTTATCCCACTTTTAACCGAAGTGACTCTAGTGTACCCTGTTTGGAGATTTGGCAATTTCTTCTTGATTCTAATTAAACCAGAATGAATGAAGATGTAAGAAGCTTGATTTTGACTGATAAATCAGTGTAGAATCATCCTGAAGTTGAATCAATATCATTGGATTTATGATGAAGAAGTTATCCCACTTTTAACCAAAGTGATTCTAGTTTGCCCTATTTGGAGATTTGGCAATTTCTTCTTGATACTAATAAAATTATAATGAATCACGATGTACGAAGCCTGAATTGGACACATAAATCAGTGTAGAATCACCCTGAAGTTGAATCAAGATCATAAGAATTATGATGAAGAAGTTATCCCACTTTTAACCGAAGTGATTCCAGTTTGCCTTGTTTGGAGAGTTGGCAATTTCTTCTTGATTCTAATCAAACCAGAATGAATCAAGATGTAAGAAGCTATATTTGGACTCATTAATCAGTGTAGAATCATCCTGAAGTTGAATAAATATTATTGGAGTTATGATGAAGAAGTTATCCCACTTTTAACCGAAGTGAATCCAGTTTACCCTTTTTGGAGATTTGGAAATTCTTCTTGATACAAATAAAACCAGAATGAATAACGATGTAAGAATCTTGATTTGGACTCATAAATCAGATTACAATAACCCTAAATTTGAATCAAGATCATAGGAGTTATGATGAAGAAGTTATCCCACTTTTAACTGAAGTGAATCCAGTGTACCCTGTTTGGAGATTTGGCAATTTCTTCTTGATTCTAATCAAGCCAGAATGAATCAAGATGTAAGAAGCTTGATTTGGACTCATAAATCAGTGTAAATCACCCTGAAGTTGAATCAATATCATAGAAGTTATGATGAAGAAGTTATCCCACTTTTAACCGAAGTGATTCCAGTTTGCCCTGTTTGGAGAGTTGGCAATTTATTCTTGATACTAATAAAACCAGAATGAATAACAATGTAATAATCTTGATTTGTACTCATAAATAATTTTATAATCACCCTGAAGTTGAATCAAGATCATAGGAGTTATGATGAAGAAGTTATCCCACTTTTAACCGAAGTGACTCTAGTTTACCCTGTTTGGAGATTTGGCAATTTCTTCTTGATTCTAATTAAACCAGAATGAATCAAGATGTAAGAAGCTTGATTTTGACTCATAAATCAGTGTAGAATCATCCTGAAGTTGAATCAATATCATTGGATTTATGATGAAGAAGTTATCCCACTTTTAACCGAAGTGATTTCAGTTTGTCCTATTTGGAGATTTGGCAATTTCTTCTTGATACTAATAAAATTAGAATGAATCACGATGTACGAAGCCTGATTTGGACTCATAAATCAGTGTAGAATCACCCTGAAGTTGAATCAAGATCATAGGAATTATGATGAAGAAGTTATCCCACTTTTAACCGAAGTGATTCTAGTTTGCCTTGTTTGGAGAGTTGGCAATTTCTTCTTGATTCTAATCAAACCATAATGAATCAAGATGTAAGAATCTTTATTTGGAATCATAAATAGGTGGATAATCACACTGAATTTGAATCAATATCATAGGAGTTATGATGAAGAAGTTATCTCACTTTTAACCGAAGTGACTCCAGTTTACCCTGTTTGGAGATTTGACAATTGCTTCTTGATTCTAATCAAACCAGAATGAATCAAGATGTAAGAAGCTAGATCTGGACTCATAAATCAGTGTAGAATCATCCTGAAGTTGAATAACATCATTGGATTTATGATGAAGAAGTTATCCCACTTTTAACCGAAGTGAATCCAGTTTACCATGTTTGGAGATTTGGCAATTTCTTCTTGATTCTAATTAAACAAGAATGAATCAAGATGTAAGAAGCTTGATTTTGACTTATAAATCAGTGTAGAATCATCCTAAAGTTGAATCAATATTATTGGATTTATGATGAAGAAGTTATCCCACTTTTAACCGAAGTGATTCCAGTTTACCCTTTTTGGAGATTTGGCAATTTCTTCTTGATACAAATAAAACCAGAATGAATCACGATGTAAGCAGCTTGAATTAGACTCATAAATCAGTTTAGAATCACCCTTAATTTGAATCAAGATCATAGGAGTTATGATGAAGAAGTTATCCCACTTTTAACCGAAGTGACTCCAGTTTACCCTGTTTGGAGATTTGGCAATTTTTTCTTGATTCTAATCAAAACAGAATGAATCAAATCACGATGTAAGAAGCTTGATTTGGACTCATTAATCAGTGTAGAATCACCCTGAAGTTGAACCAAGATCATAGGAGTTATGATGAAGAAGTTATCCCACTTTTAACTGAAGTGATTCCAGTTTCCCCTTTTTGGAGATTTGGCAATTTCTTCTTGATACAAATAAAACCAGAATGAATCACGATGTAAGAACCTTTATTTGGGCTCATAAATCAGTTTAGAATAACCCTGAATTTGAATCAAGATCATAGGAGTTATGATGAAGAAGTTATCCCACTTTTAACCGAAGTGATTCCAGTTTGCCCTATTTGGAGATTTGACAATTTCTTCTTGATACTAATAAAAATAGAATGAATCACGTTGTACGAAGCCTGATTTGGACTCATAAATCAGTGTAGAATCACCTTGAAGTTGAAGCAAGATCATAGGAGTTATGATGAAGAAGTTATCCCACTTTTAACCGAAGTGATTCCAGTTTGCCTTGTTTGGAGAGTTGGTAATTTCTTCTTGATTCTAATCAAACCATAATGAATCAAGATGTAAGAATCTTTATTTGGAATCATAAATAAGTGGATAATCACACTGGAATTTGAATCAATATCATAGGATTTATGATGAATAAGTTATCTCACTTTTAACCGAACTGACTCCAGTTTACCCTGTTTGGAGATTTGGCAATTTCTTCTTGATTCTAATCAAACCAGAATGAATCAAGATGTAAGAAGCTAGATTTTGACTCATAAATCAGTGTAGAATCATCCTGAATTTGAATAAATATTATTGGAGTTATGATGAAGAAGTTATCCCACTTTTAACCGAAGTGAATCCAGTTTACCCTTTTTGGAGATTTGGCAATTTTTTCTTGATACAAATAAAACCAGAATGAATCACGATGTAAGAAGCTTGATTTGGACTCATAAATCAGATTAGAATAACCCTAAATTTGAATCAAGATCATAGAAGTTATTATGAAGAAGTTATCCCACTTTTAACCGAAGTGAATCCAGTTTACCCTGTTTGGAGATTTGACAATTTCTTCTTGATTCTAATCAAACCAGAATGAATCAAGATGTAAGAAGCTAGATCTGGACTCATAAATCAGCTTAGAATCATCCTGAAGTTGAATAAACATCATTGGAGTTACGATGAAGAAGTTATCCCACTTTTAACCGAAGTGAATCCAGTTTACCGTTTTTGGAGATTTGGGAATTTCTTCTTGATACTAATAAAACCATAATGAATCACGATGTAAGAAGCTTGATTTGGAATCATAAATCTGTGTAGAATTACCCTGAAGTTGAATCAATATCATTGGATTTATGATGAAGAAGTTATCCCACTTTTAACCGAAGTGATTCTAGTTTGCCCTATTTGGAGATTTGGCAATTTCTTCTTGATACTAATAAAATTAGAATGAATCACGATGTACGAAGCCTGAATTGGACTCATAAATCAGTGTAGAATCACCCTGAAGTTGAATCAAGATCATAAGAATTATGATGAAGAAGTTATCCCACTTTTAACCGAATTGATTCCAGTTTGCCTTGTTTGGAGAGTTGGCAATTTCTTCTTGATTCTAATCAAACCATAATGAATCAAGATGTAAGAATCTTTATTTGGACTCATAAATAAGTGGATAATCACACTGAATTTGAATCAATATCATAGGAGTTATGATGAAGAAGTTATCCCACGTTTAACCAAAGTGACTCCAGTTTACCATGTTTGGAGATTTGGCAATTTCTTCTTGATTCTAATCAAACCAGAATTAATCAAGATGTAAGAAGCTAGAATTGGACTCATAAATCAGTGTAGAATCATCCTGAAGTTGAATAAATATCATTGGAGTTATGATGAAGAAGTTATCCCACTTTTAACCGAAGTGAATCCAGTTTACCCTGTTTGGAGATTTGACAATTTCTTCTTGATACTAATAAAACCAGAATGAATCACGATATAAGAAGCTTGATTTGGACTCATAAATAAATGTAGAATAACCTTAAAGTTGAATCAAGATCTTAGGAGTTATGATGAAGAAGTTATCCCACTTTTAACCGAAGTGATTCCAGTTTGTCCTGTTTGGAGAGTTGGCAATTTCTTCTTGATACTAATAAAACCAGAATGAATCACGATGTAACAAGCTTGATTTGGACTCATAAATCAGTGTAGAATAACGCTGAAGTTGAATTAAGATCATAGGAGTTATGATGAAGAAGTTATCTCATTTTTAACCGAAGTGACTCCAGGTTACCCTGTTTTGGAGATTTGGAAATTTCTTTTTGATTCTAATCAAACCAGAATGAATCAAGATGTAAGAATCTTGATTTGGACTCATAAATCAGTGTAGAATCATCCTGAAGTTAAATCAATATCATTGGAGTTATGATGAAGAAATTATCCCACTTTTAACTGAAGTGATTCCAGTTTACCCTGTTTGGAGATTTGACAATTTCTTCTTGATACAAATAAAACCAGAATGAATCACGATGTTAGTAGCTTGATTTGGACTTATAAATCAGTGTAGAATCATCGTGAAGTTAAATAAATATCATTGGAGTTATGATGAAGGAGTTATCCCACTTTTAACCAAGTGACTCTAATTTACCTTGTTTGGAGATTTGGCAATTTCTTCTTGATACTAATAAAACTAGAATGAATCACGATGTAAGAAGCTTGATTTGGACTTATAAATCAGTTTAGAATCACCCTGAAGTTGAATCAAGATCATAGGAGTTATGATGAAAAAGTTATCCCACTTTTAACCAAAGTGATTCCAGTTTGCCTTGTTTGGAGATTTTGCAATTTATTCTTGATACTAATAAAACCAGAATGAATCACGATGTAAGAAGCTTCATTTGGACTCATTAATCAGTGTAGAATCACTCTGAAGTTGAATCAAGATCATAGGAGTTATGATGAAGAAGTTATCTCACTTTTAACTGAAGTGATTCCAGTTTACCCTGTTTGGAGATTTGGCAATTTCTTCTTGATACAAATAAAACCAGAATGAATCACGATTTAAGAAGCTTAATTTGGACTCATAAATCAGTGTAGAATTATCCTGAAGTTAAATCAATATCATTGGAGTTATGATGAAGGAGTTATCCCACTTTTAACCGAAGTGATCCTAGTTTACCCTGTTTGAAGATTTGGCAATTTCTTCTTGATTCTAATCAAACCATAAAGAATCAAGATGTAAGAATCTTGATTTAGACTCATAAATCAGTGGATAATCACCCTGAAGTTGAATCAATATCATAGGAGTTATGATGAAGAAGTTATCCCACTTTTAACCGAAGTGAATCCAGTTTCCCTGTTTGGAGATTTGACAATTTCTTCTTAATACTAATAAAACCAGAATGAATCACGATATAAGAAGCTTGATTTGGACTCATAAATAAATGTAGAATAACCTTAAAGTTGAATCAAGATCTTAGGAGTTATGATGAAGAAGTTATCCCACTTTTAACCGAAGTGATTCCAGTTTGTCCTGTTTGGAGAGTTGGCAATTTCTTCTTGATACTAATAAAACCAGAATGAATCACGATGTAACAAGCTTGATTTGGACTCATAAATCAGTGTAGAATAACGCTGAAGTTGAATTAAGATCATAGGAGTTATGATGAAGAAGTTATCCCACTTTTAACCGAAGTGACTCTAGTTTATCCTGTTTGGAGATTTGGCATTTTCTTCTTGATTCAAATCAAACCAGAATGAATCACGATGTATGAAGCTTGATTTGTACTCATAAATCAGTGTAGAATCACCCTGAAATTGAATCAAGATCATAGGAGTTATGATAAAGAAGTTATCCCAATTTTAACCGAAGTGATTCCAGTTTGTCCTGTTTGGAGATTTGGCAATTTATTCTTGATACTAATAAAACCAGAATGAATCACGATGTAAGAAGCTTGATTTGGACTCATTAATCAGTGTAGAATTATGAACACCTGGAGAGGAGATCCTTTTGTCCCTGATTCTTTTGAAGGAATATCTGATGGTTTTGAGAGAGATTTGAGTTGATTTTGATGATGATGGATGGATTGATTGGATGATCTTCAGAAATGATCTATGAACTGATCAGATCTTGTGTAGATGTGTCTAAGATCAAGAGAATGAACTCTGTTTGTGATCAAAGACAAGTTTTGCTTGCAGAGAATGAACTCCTAGCAATCAATGTTCATGGATGAACAAGGGATTCACAGATTTAGAGAGAATTTTGATAAAAAGGTGAATGTGCATTATTCTGGTCGTGCCTACACTTATATAGGTTACAAAAGATGTGGAAACCAAAAGACAAGTGCGAAAACAAGAAACTTAGAAACTAGGAATCTAGACTTGATTTTGGACCAGAATAAGGTTTTTGTTGAATGTCTCTTTGCCTGACCACGACCTTGACTTTCTTGATGACTCCCTCTTGGTATTCTTGGTGGGAATGAACTTGAAATGGACTGAACAAAGGGCTGGTCGAATTTGGCTTGAAACAAACCCATAATGAATTTGTTATGAACTCTCCATGGGCTGCAATACTTCTTCTTGGGAAACTTGATCCAAAACACATCCAAATGGTTTCTTGGACTTGAATTTCGTGGCTGATTCATCAGAAAGAGATAATGGATCCTTAACTTTGGGTTTGAACTTCTTTTGGGCTGATAGAAACAAATCTGATCCATCTTCTTTTTTTGGGCCAAAAATCACTTGTCCAGCTAGGTCCATGGCAGCTTCAGTGTCACTCTCATTCAACTCTAAGGTAGTGTCACTTAGCTCATCCAGGTCATTTAGCTCAGTATGCTCGCTTTTCTTCCATCCTGGTTTGTCCTTTGTTTGATGATCAGCTGCCTCGGCCATGGTTACATCGTCCCATTCTCCTTTAAAATGATTTGTCCTCAAATCTGTATCTCCTACATCAAAAGGAAACAAGTTAGACACAAGACACAAGTTCAAGCAAAGAAACATGTAAGCAACAACAAAGAAAAGTTTTAGAAAGAAACTTCCTTGGAGTGTTGAAGCTGTTTTTCTCAAGTACTTCCATCTCCAAAATTTTGGCTGATAAGCAAGGTATCTTCTCTTGTTCCTTGTACTCGTTTGAGACTTATCCTGATGATCCTAGACACTCAAAACACAACCTATATATCCAGAATCATATGTGCAAGACATGTTCTTGTTTAGATCAAAAATCAAACATTTCTTCTTTAGAACATGTAGCACATGCCTCAGACATTCAATATGCTTATCAAAGAACGTATTGTAAACAAGAATAGTATCAAGACACAAAATAGCATAGCTCTTAAAGAACAACTTCAGTACATGCAAAAGCTTCTCATATTTAGAACACAAAAGATCAAACTGAAAATGAGAATCACTTATCACATGTTTCAAAGGATTAGCAGGTTTGTCAAAGAATGTGCACCAGTATATTATCAAGGCTCAAAACAATATCATTCTTCAAGCATGATCCCATAGCAAACCAAGATTTATCATTTTCAGAAATAGAATGAACAGGTTTCAAAACAGAATCATAAACAAATTCACTTTCAGCCTTAAGTGATTTATGTTCTTGTAACTTTCTAGGTTCGTTCAAAGCAAAACCAAATGCTAACAAATCATCAGTGACAAGTTCATGGCATGAACTTTATTCAATGTCACAGTTGGTTCCTCCTTTCTTATACTGACATCTCCAGCCGTGGTTTCCTGTTAAGAAACTCAACAAGAAAATTAGCACAATAACAGATAGCCAAAGCCTCACTTCTCTCTTGTGTTTCTCTGAAGTTTTTCTGTAATTTTTGTTTTCTGTGAATCCAGTAGCTCAGCAACAAACAAAGATCAAGCCTTTAGAGAACAAACCCCAATCCCAAAACAGAAGAAAGAGATAGACAGATTGCAAGATTTTTGTTTGCAAGAGGCTTTACCACCAGGGCTGGATTTCTCTTCAGCCTTTGTCGGATTTCTCCTCGACTTTTCTATGTTTTTTTTTTTCTTTTGAATTTCGTTTTTTTTTTTTTGTTGATAATCTGGTTGGCCCTCTTGTAGATACAACAGATAGACAGAAAAGAGTGTTTGATAAAGAGAACAAAGATCAGATGATCAAAAACCCAAAAACAAAAAGAATGTGAAAAGTCAAAATCAAACAAGAGATCAAGAGCCTTCAAATCTGCTCTGATACCACTTGATGAACCCCTGGAGAGGAGATCCTTTTGTCCCTGATTCTTTTGAAGGAAGATCTGATGGTTTTGAGAGAGATCTGAGTTGATTTTGATGATGATGGATGGATTGATTGGATGATCTTCAGAAATGATCTATGAACTGATCAGATCTTGTGTAGATGTGTCTAAGATCAAGAGAATGAACTCTGTTTGTGATCAAAGACAAGTTTTGCTTGCAGAGAATGAACTCCTAGCAATCAGTGTTCATGGATGAACAAGGGATTCACAGATTTAGAGAGAAATTTGATAAAAAGGTGAATGTCCATTATTCTGGTCGTGCCTACACTTATATAGGTTACAAAAGATGTGGAAACCAAAAGACAAGTGCAGAAAACAAGAAAATTAGAAACTAGGAATGTAGACTTGATTTTGGACCAGAATAAAGTTTTTGTTGAATGTCTCTTTGCCTGACCACGACCTTGACTTTCTTGATGACTCCCTCTTGGTATTCTTGGTGGGAATGGGCTTGAAATGGACTGAACAAAGGGCTGGTCTAATTTGGCTTGAAACAAACCCATAATGAATTTGTTATGAACTCTCCATGGGCTGCAATACTTCTTCTTGGGAAACTTGATCTAAAACACATCCAAATGGTTTCTTGGACTTGAATTTCGTGGCTGATTCATCAGAAAGAGATAATGGATCCTTAACTTTGGGTTTGAACTTCTTTTGGGCTGAGAGAAACAAATCTGATCCATCTTCTTTTTTTGGGCCAAAAATCACTTGTCCATCTAGGTCCATGGCAGCTTCAGTATCACTCTCATTCAACTCTAAGGTAGTGTCACTTAGCTCATCTAGGTCATTTAGCTCAGTATACTCGCTTTTCTTCCATCCTGGTTTGTCCTTTGTTTGATGATCAGCTGCCTCAGCCATGGTTACATCATACAATCACCCTGAAGTTGAATCAAGATCATAGGAGTTATGATGAAGAAGTTATCCCACTTTTAACCAAAGTGATTCCAGTTTACCCTGTTTGGAGATTTGACAATTTCTTCTTGATACAAATAAAACCAGAATGAATCACGATGTAAGAAGGGTTGATTTGGACTCATAAATCAGTATAGAATCATCCTGAAGTTAAATCAATATCATTGGAGTTATGATGAAGAAGTTAACCGAAGTGATCCCAGTTTACCATGTTTGAAGATTTGGCAATTTCTTCTTGATTCTAATCAAACCATAATGAATCAAGATGTAAGAATCTTGATTTGAACTCATAAATCAGTGGATAATCACCCTGAAGTTGAATCAATATCATAGGAGTTATGATGAAGAAGTTATCCCACTTTTAACGGAAGTGAAACCAATTTACCATGTTTGGAGATTTGGCAATTTCTTCTTGATACTAATAAAACCAGAATGAATCAAGATGTTAGAAGACTGATTTGGAATCATAAATCAGTGTAGACTCATCCTGAAGTTGAATCAAGATCATAGGACTTATGATTGAAGAAGTTATCCTACTTTTAACCGAAGTGACTCCAGTTTTATCGTGTTTGGAGATTTGGCAATTTCTTCTTGATGCAAATCAAACCAGAATGAATCACGATGTAAGAAGCTTGATTTGTACTCATAAATCAGTGTAGAATAACCCTGAAGTTGAATCAAGATCATAGGAGTTATGATGAAGAAGTTATCCCACTTTTAACCGAAGTGATTCCAGTTTGTCCTGTTTGGAGATTTGGCAATTTATTCTTGATACTAAGAAAACCAGAATGAATCACGATATAATAAGCTTGATTTGGACTCATAAATCAGTGTAGAATCACCCTGAAGTTGATCAAGATCATAGGAGTTATGATGAAGAAGTTATCCCACTTTTAACCGAAGTGATTCCAGTTTGCCTTGTTTGGAGAGTTGGCAATTTCTTCTTGATTCTAATCAAAACAGAATGAATCAAGATGTAAGAATCTTTATTTGGACTCATAAATACGTGGATAATCAAACTGAATTTGAATTAATATCATAGGAGTTTATGATAAAGAAGTTATCCCACTTTTAACCAAAGTGACTCCAGTTTACCCAGTTTAGAGATTTGGCAATTTCTTCTTGATTCTAATCAAACCAGAATGAATCAAGATGTAAGAAGATATATTTGGACTCATAAATCAGTGTAGAATCATCCTGAAGTTGAATAAGTATCATTGGAGTTATGATGAAGAAGTTATCCCACTTTTAACCGAAGTGAATCCAGTTTACCCTTTCTGGAGATTTGGCAATTTCTTCTTGATACTAATAAAACCAGAATGAATAACGATGTAAGAAGCTTTATTTGGACTCATAAATCTGTGTAGAATTACCCTGAAGTTGAATCAAGATCATGGGAGTTATGATGAAGAAATTATCCCACTTTTAACCGAAGTGATTCCAGTTTAGCCTGTTTGGAGATTTGACAATTTATTCTTGATACAAATAAAAACAGAATGAATCACGATGTAAGAAGCTTGATTTGGACTCATAAATCTGTTTAGAATCACCCTGAATTTGAATTAAGATCATAGGAGTTATGATGAAGAAGTTATCCCACTTTTAACCGAAGTGACTCCAGTTTACCCTGTTTGGAGATTTGGCAATTTCTTCTTGATTCTAATCAAACCAGAATGAATCAAGATGTAAGAAGCTTGATTTGGACTAATAAATCAGTGTACAATGATCCTGAAGTTGAATCAATATCATTGGAGTTATGATGAAGAAGTTATCCCACTTTTAACCGAAGTGAATCCAGTTTATCCTGTTTGGAGATTTGACAATTTCTTCTTGATTCTAATCAAACCAGAATGAATCAAGATGAAAGAATCTTGATTTGGACTCATAATTGAGTGTAGAATTATCCTGAAGTTGAATTAATATCATTGGACTTATGATGACCAAGTTATCCAACTTTTAACCGAAGTGATTCCAGTTTACCCTGTTTGGAAATTTGGCAATTTATTCTTGATACTTATAAAACCAGAATGAATCACGATGTAAGAAGCTTGATTTGGACTCATAAATCCGTGTAGAATCACCCTGAAGTTGAATCAAGATCATAGGAGTTATGATGAAAAAGTTATCCCACTTTTAACCGAAGTGACTCCAATTTACCTTGTTTGGAGATTTTGCAATTTTTCTTGATTCTAATCAAACCAGAATGAATCAAGATGTAAGAAGATTGATTTGGACTCATAAATCAGTGTAGACTCATCCTGAAGTTGAATCAAGATCATAGGACTTATGATGAAGAAGTTATCCCACTTTTAACCGAAATGACTCCAGTTTATCCTGTTTGGAGATTTGGCAATTTCTTCTTGATTCAAATCAAACCAGAATGAATCACGATGTAAGAAGCTTGATTTCTACTCATAAATCAGTGTATAATCACCCTGAAGTTGAATAAAGATCATAGGAGTTATGATGAAGAAGTTATCCCACTTTTAACCGAAGTGATTCCAGTTTGTCCTGTTTTGAGATTTGGCAATTTATTCTTGATACTAAGAAAACCAGAATGAGTGACGATATAAGAAGCTTGATTTGGACTCATTAATCAGTGTAGAATCACCCTGAAGTTGAATCAAGATCATAGGAGTTATGATGAAGAAGTTATCCCACTTTTAACCGAAGTGATTCCAGTTTGCCTTGTTTGGAGAGTTGACAATTTCTTCTTGATTCTAATCAAACCATAATGAATCAAGATGTAAGAATATTTATTTGGACTCATAAATAAGTGGATAATCACACTGAATTTGAATCAATATCATAGGAGTTATGATGAAGAAGTTATCCCACTTTTAACCAAAGTGACTCTAGTTTACCCAGTTTAGAGATTTGGCAATTTCTTCTTGATTCTAATCAAACCAGAATGAATCAAGATGTAAGAAGCTAGATTTGGACTCATAAATCAGTGTAGAATCATCCTGAAGTTGAATAAATATCATTGGAGTTATGATGAAGAAGTTATCCCACTTTTAACCGAAGTGAATCCAGTTTACCCTTTTTGGAGATTTGGCAATTTCTTCTTGATACTAATAAAACCAGAATGAATCACGATGTAAGAAGCTTGATTTGGACTCATAAATCTGTGTAGAATTACCCTGAAGTTGAATCAAGATCATGGGAGTTATGATGAAGAAGTTATCCCCACTTTTAACCGAAGTGATTCCAGTTTAGCCTGTTTGGAGATTTGACAATTTATTTTTGATACAAATAAAACCCGAATGAATCACGATGTAAGAAGCCTTATTTGGAATCATAAATCTGTTTAGAATCACCCTGAATTTGAATCAAGATCATAGGAGTTATGATGAAGAAGTTATCCCACTTTTAACCGAAGTGACTCCAGTTTACCCTGTTTGAGATTTGGCAATTTCTTCTTGATTCTAATCAAACCAGAATGAATCAAGATGTAAGAAGCTTGATTTGGACTCATAAATCAGTGTACAATGATCCTGAAGTTGAATCAATATCATTGGAGTTATGATGAAGAAGTTATCCCACTTTTAACCGAAGTGAATTCAGTTTACCCTGTTTGGAGATTTGACAATTTCTTCTTGATTCTAATCAAACCAGAATCAATCAAGATGTAAGAATCTTGATTTGGACTCATAAATCAGTGTAGAATTATCCTGAAGTTGAATTAATATCATTGGACTTATAATGAAGATGTTATCCCACTTTTAACCGAAGTGATTCCAGTTTATCCTGTTCGGAAATTTGGGCAATTTATTCTTGATACTTATAAAACCAGAATGAATCACGATGTAAGAAGCTTGATTTGGACTCATAAATCCGTGTAGAATCACCCTGAAGTTGAATCACGATCATAGGAGTTATGATGAAAAAGTTATCCCACTTTTAACCGAAGTGACTCCAATTTACCTTGTCTGGAGATTTGGCAATTTCTTCTTGATTCTAATCAAACCAGAATGAATCAAGATGTAAGAATATTTATTTTACTCATAAATCAGTCTAGAATCACCCTGAAGTTGAATCAAGATCATAGGAGTTATGATGAAGAAGTTATCCCACTTTTAACCGAAGTGATTCCAGTTTAGCCTGTTTGGAGATTTGACAATTTATTTTTGATACAAATAAAACCAGAATGAATCACTATGTAAGAAGCTTGATTTGGACTCATAAATCTGTTTAGAATCACCTGAATTTGAATCAAGATCATAGGAGTTATGATGAAGAAGTTATCCCACTTTTAACCGAAGTGACCCCAGTTTACCCTGTTTGGAGATTTGGCAATTTCTTCTTGATTCTAATCAAACCAGAATGAATCAAGATGTAACAATCTTGATTTGGACTCATAAATCAATGTACAATGATCCTGAAGTTGAATCAATATCATTGGAGTTATGATGAAGAAGTTATCCCACTTTTAACCGAAGTGAATTTAGTTTATCCTGTTTGGAGATTTGCCAATATCTTCTTGATTCTAATCAAACCCGAATGAATCAAGATATAAGAAGCTAGATTTGGACTCATAAATCAGTGTAGAATCATCCTGAAGTTGAATAAATATCATTGGAGTTATGATGAAGAAGTTATCCCACTTTAGACCGAAGTGATCCAGTTTACCCTTTCTGGAGATTTGGCAATTTCTTCTTGATACTAATAAAACCAGAATGAATAACGATGTAAGAAGCTTGATTTGGACTCATAAATCTGTGTATAATTATGCTGAAGTTGAATCAAGATCATGGGAGTTATGATGAAGAAGTTATCCCACTTTTAACGGAAGTGATTCCAGTTTAGCCTGTTTGGAGATTTGACAATTTATTCTTGATACAAATAAAACCAGAATGAATCACGATGTAAGAAGCTTGATTTGGACTCATAAATCTGTTTAGAATCACCCTGAATTTGAATCAAGATCATAGGAGTTATGATGAAGAAGTTATCCCACTTTTAACCGAAGTGATTCCAGTTTGCCTTGTTTGGAGAGTTGACAATTTCTTCTTGATTCTAATCAAACCATAATGAATCAAGATGTAAGAATATTTATTTGGACTCATATATAAGTGGATAATCACACTGAATTTGAATTAATATCATAGGAGTTATGATGAAGAAGTTATCCCACTTTTAACCAAATTGACTCTAGTTTACCCAGTTTAGAGATTTAGCAATTTCTTCTTGATTCTAATCAAACCAGAATGAATCAAGATGTAAGAAGCTTGATTTGGACTCATAAATCAGTGTAGAATCATCCTGAAGTTGAATCAATATCATTGGAGTTATGATGAAGAAGTTATCCCACTTTTAACCGAAGTGAATCCAGTTTACCCTGTTTGGAGATTTGGCAATTTCTTCTTGATACTAATAAAACCAGAATGAATCACGATGTAAGAAGCTTGATTTGGACTCATAAATCAGTGTAGAATCACCCTGAAGTTGAATCAAGATCATGGGAGTTATGATGAAGAAGTTATCCCACTTTTAACCGAAGTGATTCCAGTTTAGCCTGTTTGGAGATTTGACAATTTCTTCTTGATACAAATAAACCAGAATGAATCACGATGTAAGAAGCTTGATTTGGAATCATAAATCAGTTTAGAATCACCCTGAAGTTGAATCAAGATCATAGGAGTTATGATGAAGAAGTTATCCCACTTTTAACCGAAGTGATTCCAGTTTACCCTGTTTGGAGATTTGGCAATTTCTTCTTGATTCTAATCAAACCAGAATGAATCAAGATGTAAGAAGCTTGATTTGGACTCATAAATAAGTGTACAATCATCCTGAAGTTGAATTAATATCATTGGAGTTATGATGAAGAAGTTATCCCACTTTTAACCGAAGTGACTCCAGTTTACCCTGTTTGGAGATTTGGCAATTTCTTCTTGATTCTAATCAAACCAGAATGAATCAAGATGTAATAATCTTGATTTGGACTCATAAATCAATGTACAATGATCCTGAAGTTGAATCAATATCATTGGAGTTATGATGAAGAAGTTATCCCACTTTTAACCGAAGTGAATTTAGTTTACCCTATTTGGAGATTTGGCCAATTTCTTCTTGATTCTAATCAAACCCGAATGAATCAAGATGTAAGAAGCTTGATTTGGACTCATAAATCAGTGTAGAATCATCCTGAAGTTGAATCAATATCATTGGAGTTATGATGAAGAAGTTATCCCACTTTTAGACCGAAGTGATCCAGTTTACCCTTTCTGGAGATTTGGCAATTTCTTCTTGATACTAATAAAACCAGAATGAATAACGATGTAAGAAGCTTGATTTGGACTCATAAATCTGTGTATAATTATGCTGAAGTTGAATCAAGATCATGGGAGTTATGATGAAGAAGTTATCCCACTTTTAACGGAAGTGATTCCAGTTTAGCCTGTTTGGAGATTTGACAATTTATTCTTGATACAAATAAAACCAGAATGAATCACGATGTAAGAAGCTTGATTTGGACTCATAAATCTGTTTAGAATCACCCTGAAGTTGAATCAAGATCATAGGAGTTATGATGAAGAAGTTATCTCACTTTTAACCGAAGTGACTCCAGTTTACCCTGTTTGGAGATTTGGCAATTGCTTCTTGATTCTAATCAAACCAGAATGAATCAAGATGTAAGAAGCTTCATTTGAACTCATAAATCAGTGTAGAATCATCCTGAAGTTGAATTAATATCATTGGAAGTTATGATGAAGAAGTTATCCCACTTTTAACCGAAGTGAATTCCAGTTTACCCTGTTTGGAGATTTGGCAATTTCTTCTTGATCTAATCAAACCAGAATGAATCACGATGTAAGAAGCTTGATTTGGACTCATAAATCAGTGTAAATCACCCTGAAGTTGAATCAATATCATAGGAGTTATGATGAAGAAGTTATCCCACTTTTAACCGAAGTGATTCCAGTTTACCTGTTTGGAGATTTGGCAATTTCTTCTTGATACTAATAAAACCAGAATGAATCAACGATGTAAGAAGCTTGATTTGGACTCATAAATCAGTGTAGAATCACCCTGAAGTTGAATCAAGATCATAGGAGTTATGATGAAGAAGTTATCCCACTTTTAACCGAAGTGATTCCAGTTTACCCTGTTTGGAGATTTGGCAATTTCTTCTTGATACTAATAAAACCAGAATGAATCACGATGTAAGAAGCTTGATTTGGACTCATAAATCAGTTGTAGAATCATCCTGAAGTTGAATCAAGATCATAGGAGTTATGATGAAGAAGTTATCCCACTTTTAACCGAAGTGATTCCAGTTTACCCTGTTTGGAGATTTGACAATTTCTTCTTGATTCTAATCAAACCAGAATGAATCAAGATGTAAGAATCTTGATTTGGACTCATAAATCAGTGTAGAATCACCCTGAAGTTGAATCAATATCATAGGAGTTATGATGAAGAAGTTATCCCACTTTTAACCGAAGTGATTCCAGTTTACCCTGTTTGGAGATTTGGCAATTTTTTCTTTGATACTAATCAAACAAGAATGAATCACGATGTAAGAAGCTTGATTTGGACTCATAAATCAGTGGTAGAATCACCCTGAAGTTGAATCAATATCATAGGAGTTATGATGAAGAAGTTATCCCACTTTTAACCCGAAGTGATTCCAGTTTACCTTGTTTGGAGATTTGGCAATTTCTTCTTGATTCTAATCAAACCAGAATGAATCAAGATGTTAAGAAGCTTGATTTGGACTCATAAATCTGTCGAATCATCCCTGAAGTTGAATCAATATCAGGACTTATGATGAAGAAGTTATTCCCACTTTTAACCGAAGTGATTCCAGTTTACCCTGTTTGGAGATTTGGCAATTTCTTCTTGATTCTAATCAAACCAGAATGAATCACGATGTAAAAAGCTTGATTTGGACTCATAAATCAGTGTAGAATCATCCTGAAGTGAATCAATATCATAGGAGTATGATGAAGAAGTTATCCCACTTTTAACCGAAGTGAATCTAGTTTACCCTGTTTGGAGATTTGGCAATTTCTTCTTGATTCTAATCAAACCAGAATGAATCACGATGTAAGAATCTTGATTTGGACTCATAAATCAGTGTAAATCACCCTGAAGTTGAATCAATATCATAGGAGTTATGATGAAGAAGTTATCCCACTTTTAACCGAAGTGAATCCAGTTTACCCTGTTTGGAGATTTGGCAATTTCTTCTTGATACTAATAAAACCAGAATGAATCACGATGTAAGAAGCTTGATTTGGACTCATAAATCAGTGTAGAATCACCCTGAAGTTGAATCAAGATCATAGGAGTTATGATGAAGAAGTTATCCCACTTTTAACCGAAGTGATTCCAGTTTACCCTGTTTGGAGATTTTGCAATTTCTTCTTGATACTAATAAACCAGAATGAATCACGATGTAAGAAGCTTGATTTGGACTCATAATCAGTGTAGAATCACCCTGAAGTTGAATCAAGATCATAGGAGTTTATGATGAAGAATTATCCCACTTTTAACCGAAGTGATTCCAGTTTACCCTGTTTGGAGATTTGGCAATTTCTTCTTGATACTAATAAACCAGAATGAATCACGATGTAAGAAGCTTGATTTGGACTCATAATCAGTGTAGAATCACCCTGAAGTTGAATCAAATTCATAGGAGTTATGATGAAGAAGTTATCCCACTTTTAACCGAAGTGATTCCAGTTTACCATGTTTGGAGATTTGGCAATTTCTTCTTGATTCTAATCAAACCAGAATGAATCACGATGTAAGAAGCTTGATTTTGACTCATAAATCAGTGTAGAATCACCCTGAAGTTGAATCAAGATCATAGGAGTTATGATGAAGAAGTTATCCCACTTTTAACCGAAGTGAATCCAGTTTACCCTGTTTGGAGATTTGGCAATTTCTTCTTGATACTAATAAAACCAGAATGAATCACGATGTAAGAAGCTTGATTTGGACTCATAAATAAGTGTAGAATCACCCTAAAGTTGAATCAAGATCATAGGAGTTATGATGAAGAAGTTATCCCACTTTTAACCGAAGTGATTCCAGTTTGCCATGTTTGGAGATTTGGCAATTTCTTCTTGATACTAATAAAACCAGAATGAATCACGATGTAAGAAGCTTATTTGGACTCATAATCAGTGTAGAATCACCCTGAAGTTGAATCAAGATCATAGGAGTTATGATGAAGAAGTTATCCCAATTTTAACCGAAGTGATTCCAATTTACCTGTTTGGAGATTTTGGCAATTTCTTCTTGATCTACTCAAACCAGAATGAATCAAGATGTAAGAAGCTTGATTTGGACTAATAAATAAGTTCATAATCATCCTGAAGTTGAATCAATATTAGGACTTATGATGAAGAAGTTATTCCACTTTTAACCGAAGTGATTCCAGTTTACCCTGTTTTGGAGATTTGGACAATTTCTTCTTGATTCTAATCAAACCAGAATGAATCACGATGTAAGAAGCTTGATTTTGACTCATAAATCAGTGTAGAATCACCCTGAAGTTGAATCAATATCATAGGAGTTATGATGAAGAAGTTATCCCACTTTTAACCGAAGTGATTCCAGTTTACCCTGTTTGGAGATTTGGCAATTTTTTCTTGATACTAATAAAACCAGAATGAATCACGATGTAGAAGCTTGATTTGGACTCATTAATCAGTGTAGAATCACCCTGAAGTTGAATCAAGATAATAGGAGTTATGATGAAGAAGTTATCCCACTTTTAACCGAAGTGATTCCAGTTTTACCTGTTTGGAGATTTGGCAATTTCTTCTTGATCAAATCAAACCAGAATGAATCACGATGTAAGAAGCTTGATTTGGACTCATAAATCAGTGGAAATCACCCTGAAGTTGAATCAATATCATAGGAGTTATGATGAAGAAGTTATCCCACTTTTAACCGAAGTGATTCCAGTTTACCCTGTTTGGAGATTTGGCAATTTCTTCTTGATCTAATCAAAACCAGAATGAATCACGATGTAAGAAGCTTGATTTGGACTCATAAATCAGTGTAGAATCACCCTGAAGTTGAATCAATATCATAGGAGTTATGATGAAGAAGTTATCCCACTTTTAACCGAAGTGATTCCAGTTTACCCTGTTTGGAGATTTGGCAATTTCTTCTTGATTCTAATAAAACCAGAATGAATCACGATGTAACAAGCTTGATTTGGACTCATTAATCAGTGTAAATCACCCTGAAGTTGAATCAATATCATAGGAGTTATGATGAAGAAGTTATCCCACTTTTAACCGAAGTGATTCCAGTTTACCCTGTTTGGAGATTTGGCAATTTCTTCTTTGATTACTAATAAACCAGAATGAATCACGATGTAAGAAGCTTGATTTGGACTCATAATCAGTGTAGAATCACCCTGAAGTTGAATCAATATCATAGGAGTTATGATGAAGAAGTTATCCCACTTTTAACCGAAGTGGATTCCAGTTTACCCTGTTTGTAGATTTGGCAATTTCTTCTTGATACTAATGAAACCAGAATGAATCACGATGTAAGAAGCTTGATTTGGACTCATAAATCAGTGCAGAAGTCATCCCTGAAGTAGAATCAAGATCATAGGAGTTATGATGAAGAAGTTGTCCCACTTTTAACCGAAGTGATTCCAGTTTACCCTGTTTGGAGATTTTGGCAATTTCTTCTTGATTCTAATCAAACCATAATGAATCAAGATGTAAGAATCTTGATTTGTACTCATAAAAATCAGTGTTTTAGAATTATTTATTCTCTTTGTTCTTTATCTTGAATAATCCTCTCCTTGCGACTGTATGCCTTCTTCCGTAACCGCAACTTCGGGTTGTTCACCTCTTAACTTTGATCAATATTTCTGTTCTAAGATTTCTTTTTTTAGAATCTGTACGCGAGATATCCACGCCTTCTTCTACTACATGTCATCCACAAACTGATGGGCAAACTGAGGTAGTTAATAGGACATTAGGTACACTCCTGCGTGCATTCATTAGAAAGAACTTAAGAACATGGGAAGAATACTTACCACATTGTGAATTTGCATACAATCATGCTATGCATTCTGCCTCTAAGTATTCACCCTTTGAAATTGTTTATGGGTTCAATCCCACCTCTCCTTTGGATCTAATGCCTTTACCTGAGTGTGAAAGGACAAGTCTAGATGGCAAGAAGAAAGCCGAGTTGGTTCAACAGATTCATGAGAAGGCTAGACTAAACATTGAGCAGAAGACCAAGCTGTATGAGAAGCAAGCAAACAAGGGGAGACGTGTGAGAACCTTTGAAGTTGGTGACCAAGTTTGGTTGCACCTAAGGAAGGATAGGTTCCCCAACGAGAGGAAGTCCAAACTGATGCCAAGGGTTGATGGACCCTTTGAGATCATCCACAAGATCAATGACAATGCCTACAAGCTTGATCTCCAAGGTAAGTACGATGTATCAAATAGCTTCAATGTCACTGACTTGGCTCCTTTTGTTGTAGATGGACCTGATTTGAGGACAAATCCTTTTCAAGAGGGAGGGGATGATGTGATCATGGACCGGATCACTAAGGAAGACAATGGGGAGAGTTTAGATGAGCAACATGAAGCCACAATGCATCAACCATTTGATGAAGATGCTCTAACCATTCATGAAGGTCCCATGACTCGTTCCAGAGTCAAGAAGCTTAATGAGAATGTTGTTGGATTACTCACTTCACATCCACAACAAGAAGGTCTTGGACAAGGTTTGATCCGAGATGTCTTGATCACCATTCAAGCCATCTCTACACCAAACTGAGGTAGTGTCTAGGCAGACATGGAGTGCGTGCTCTTTTCCTTGCTTTTGGTTTTGTCCCACGAGGTTTTCTAGAAGGAAGGTTTTTAACGAGGCCACAACATGTCTACAAATCACCTAAGTGCTACACTCGGTCCAAGACTAATAGAAGTTACATTGTTATTTCATTTTAAACTTTAGACTATAGTTTTTATTTCTTTCCTTTTTTGAATCATTGTCGAAACCCTAGAGGCATGTCTCTGGTTTCTTATTTAAAGGGTCCCTTATGCCCTATTGTACTCACGCAACCTTTTCTATTGAAGTCATTCATCTTTTGCGGCTCTCTCTCTCTCTCTAAAAGAAGTGTGCCGAGTTCTGGTGTGTCATATCCAGAGTTAAGGGTGCTTAGTTTGGTGTGTAATATCCAAACCATTCATCTAGGAGTATCAAGAGTTCATTCATCCCTCTTGTGTCACCATCCGATCCACACGCCTTTGAAGGGACTTGAGTCGTTAGATTCGTTCTTGCAAGGGATTAATCCCATTCCACTCCAACCAAAGAGCATCCTAGGGACGCATCACATCCCTCCTTATGATTGAATTTCTTATGCTCTTAATAAACAGATTATCATTCTCGAAAAAGCTTGATGGACCACTCAATATAAAGCCTTTGTGAATCAAGATCTTGGGATGATGTCAGAACATCATATGACATTGACGAAGTAGATTCCAGAAGGTAATTGATATCTTCTTCTATATTAAAAAACATAGAATTCACTCAGGGCAGATCGTAGAACATGCCTTTAGAGATCATTTCAGTTAGAATCACGAACTAGAATCAAAGATTGAAGTGGAAAGGATCATTATAGACTTAATTTGATAGGTATGGATGCTGATGCGTCCCTAGGATGCTCTTTGGTTGATGGGAAGGGATAATCCTTGCAAGAACGAATCAAAAGACTCAAGTCCTTCAAGGCGTGTGGATCGGATGGTGACACAAGAGGGATGAATGAACTCTTGATACTCCTAGATGAATGGTTTGGATATTACACACCAAACTAAGCACCCTTAACTCTGGATATGACACACCAGAACTCGGCACACTTCTTTTAGAGAGAGAGAGAGCCGCAAAGATGAATGTAACTTGAATATAAAAGATTGGATGAGTACAATAGGGTATAAGGCACCCTTTAAATAAGAAAACCCGAGACATGCCTAGGGTTTTCGACAAAGAACCAAAAAAGGAAAGACATAAAAACTATAGTCTAAAGTTTAAAATGAAATAACATGTACTTCTATTAGTCTTGGACCGAGTGTAGCACTTAGGTGATTTGTAGACATGTTGTGGCCTCGTTAAAAACCTTCCTTCTAGAAAACCTCGTGGGACAAAACCAAAAGCAAGGAAAAGAGCACGCACTCCATGTCTGCCTAGACACTACCTCAGTTTGGTGTAGAGATGGCTTGAATGGTGATCAAGACATCTCGGATCAAACCTTGTCCAAGACCTTCTTGTTGTGGATGTGAAGTGAGTAATCCAACAACATTCTCCTTAAGCTTCTTGACTCTGGAACGAGTCATGGGACCTTCATGAATGGTTAGAGCCTCCTCATCAAATGGTTGATGCATAGTGGCTTCATGTGGCTCATCTAGACTCTCCTCATAGTCCTCCTTAGTGATCCGGTCCATGATCACATCATCCCCTCCCTCTTGAAAAGGATTTGTCCTCAAATCAGGTCCATCTACAACAAAAGGAGCCAAGTCAGTGACATTGAAACTATTTGATACATCGTACTTACCTTGGAGATCAAGCTTGTAGGCATTGTCATTGATCTTGTGGATGATCTCAAAGGGTCCATCAACCCTTGGCATCAGCTTGGACTTCCTCTCGTTGGGGAACCTATCCTTCCTTAGGTGCAACCAAACTTGGTCACCAACTTCAAAGGTCCTTACACGTCTCCCCTTGTTTGCTTGCTTCTCATACAGCTTGGTCTTCTGCTCAATATTTAGTCTAGCCTTCTCATGAATCTGTTGAATCAACTCGGCTTTCTTCTTGCCATCTAGACTTGTCCTTTCACACTCAGGTAAAGGCATTAGATCCAAAGGAGAGGTGGGATTGAACCCATAAACAATTTCAAAGGGTGAATACTTAGAGGCAGAATGCATAGCATGATTGTATGCAAATTCACAATGTGGTAAGTATTCTTCCCATGTTCTCAAGTTCTTTCTAATGAATGCACGCAGGAGTGTCCCTAATGTCCTATTAACTACCTCAGTTTGCCCATCAGTTTGTGGATGACATGTAGTAGAGAACAAAAGCTTAGTGCCTAACTTAGACCAAAGTGTCTTCCAAAAGTAACTAAGAAACTTAGTGTCCCTATCAGAAACTATGGTTCTAGGCATGCCATGCAAACGTACAACCTCCTTAAAGAACAAGTTAGCTATATGCAATGCATCATCAGTCTTATGACATGCTATGAAATGTGCCATCTTAGAGAACCTATCAACAACAACAAAGATAGAATCCTTTCCAGTCCTAGTTCTAGGCAAACCAACAATGAAGTCCATAGAAATGTCATTCCAGGGATGGTGTGGAATAGGTAAAGGAGTATACAAACCCTGGTTTTGAACTTGTGACTTGGCATGCTTGCAAGTAGCACACCTTCCACATATCCTCTCCACGTCTCTCTTCATATGTGGCCAATAGAAGTGATCCTGTAAAACTTTTAGAGTCTTGGCAATCCCAAAGTGTCCCATTAGACTGCCCCCATGGGATTCCCTGACA
The DNA here is from genome assembly GCA_905132885.1 of Moricandia moricandioides. Taxonomy (NCBI): domain Eukaryota; kingdom Viridiplantae; phylum Streptophyta; class Magnoliopsida; order Brassicales; family Brassicaceae; genus Moricandia; species Moricandia moricandioides. Next base: position 3,548 of record CAJHQQ010003865.1, on the reverse strand, counting down.
AAAAGATCTCTCAAAGAGCAATTAGGCACACACAATCTATTGTCAAAGAATAGGTAATCATCCTTTCTAAAGTAATGCCCTGAGGCAAACTTAGCACATGAAGCATAAGCTTCTTTGAAGTCATGATCAGTATCATACATGTCTTTTATCTGTTCAAATCCAAGTATCTTAGCATCTAGAGTGGTCAAGAGAACATACCTCCGAGATAGTGCATCAGCAACTACATTCTCCTTACCTTGTTTATACTTGATCACGTATGGAAAGGTCTCAATGAATTCAACCCACCTTGCGTGTCTCTTGCTAAGCTTACTCTGCCCTTTTAGATACTTGAGGGACTCATGATCAGTGTGGATGACAAACTCTTTGGGCCACAAGTAGTGTTGCCACGTTTGTAATGCCCTCACCAAGGCATAGAGCTCTTTGTCATAAGTTGCATAGTTGAGTGTGGCTCCTCCAAGCTTCTCACTGAAGTATGCAATGGGTTTCCTATCCTGCATCAACACGGCACCAATACCAATTCCTGATGCATCACATTCTATTTCAAAAGTTTTAGAGAAGTCAGGAAGCATAAGAAGAGGTGATTGAGTAAGCTTCTCTTTTAGGCTTTGGAAAGCCTTCTCTTGTGCTTCCCCCCACTTGAAACCAACATCCTTCTTGATAACTTCAGTTAAGGGAGCTGCAATGGTGCTAAAGTCCTTGACAAATCTTCTATAGAAGCCGGCAAGTCCATGGAAGCTCCTCACTTCTCCTACTGAGGTTGGACTCGGCCATTCCTTGATTGCCTTGATCTTCTCTTCATCAACCTTAACTCCATCTGCACTCACAACAAAGCCTAGGAAAACCAAGTTATCCGTGCAAAAGGTGCACTTCTTTAGGTTGGCATAAAGCTTCTCATTCCTTAGAACACTCAAGACAGCCTTAAGATGATCTAAATGCTCTTCTAGGTTCTTGCTATAAACTAAGATGTCATCAAAGTATACTACAACCGATATCCCTATGAATGATCTAAGCACATGATTCATTAACCTCATGAATGTACTAGGTGCATTGGTTAATCCAAATGGCATAACTAACCACTCATACAACCCATGCTTAGTTTTAAATGCAGTTTTCCATTCATCACCTTCTTTCATCCTAATCTGATGATAACCACTTTTTAAATCAATCTTAGAGAAGATGCAAGAACCATGCAATTCATCAAGCATATCATCTAGTCTAGGGATAGGGTGGCGATACTTCACTGTGATATTGTTGATTGATCTACAATCAACACACATACGCCATGTACCATCCTTCTTAGGCACTAGGAGCACTGGCACAGCACATGGGCTCAAACTCTCCCGGATATAGCCCTTCTCCATGAGTTCTTCCACTTGTCTTTGCAACTCTTTGGTCTCAACCGGATTGCTTCTATATGCTGGACGGTTTGGAAGTGTTGATCCTGGCACAAAGTCGATCTGGTGCTCAATCCCTCTCAATGGTGGTAAACCAATGGGATTGTCCTCTGGAAACACATCTTGGAACTCCTGCAAAAGAGAAACCATCTCACTCGGATACACCGGTGTAGGGTCAGTTAAGTTCAAGAGTGTCTCTTTAAACACAAGTAATATGGCTGATTGTTTAGAGTTGAGAGTTCTTTTGATATCACCCATGTTTGCATAGAAGTTTGGCTGCTTAGTTCCAGCCGGTTTTAGGTCAATCTCCTTCTTCTTCTGGAGTTGAACTTGATCTTGTTGCACTTCCTTGGGTGTCAAGGGAACCAGAGTAGTCTTCTTGCCCTTGAACAGGAAGGAATGCTTGTTGGTGAAGCCATCATGGATCACACGCCTATCAGATTGCCATGGCCTTCCAAGGAGTATGTGACCAGCTTGCATTGGCAACACATCACACAAGACTTCATCTTCATACCTCCCAATGGATAAGGGGATAAGAACTTGACTTGAGACCTTCATGGTGCCTTCTTCATTCAACCATTGTAACCGGTATGGCTTGGGATGCTTTTGAACCTTCAATCCCAACTTCTGGACCATTGTCTCACTCGCAGCATTCACACAACTCCCTCCATCTACAATGAGGCTGCACACTTTTCCTTGGACCAAGCACCGGGTGTAGAAGAGGTTCTCACGTTGCTCTAGCTCCTCAGCCTTGTTTTGCAAGCTTAGAAGTCTTCTTGCTACTAAAAGCTTCCCCTGGACTGGTCCTTCTTCAAGCTCTTCTTCAGTTTCTTCTTGGTCAGACTCGGTGTTGTCTTCTCCTGAGGTGTACTCTCCATCTTCTCGCAAGAACATGACTCTCTTGTTGGTACACTCATTGGCATAGTGTCCTCTTCCTTGGCACTTGAAACACTTGACATCACGAGCTCTAGAACTAGATGCCTCAACCTTGCCTTTGCCCTTGTCAAGAGCACTAATCGGTTTGGCCTCTTCTCTTGGATAGGACTTGTTGTCCTTTTGGAATGGTTTAGACTCCTTAGCATAAGGTGTCTTCTCTTCCTTGTTGTGGTGTAACCGGTTGGAGCCATACTGATTGCGTGAGGGCCCTCTCCTCTTGAGTTGTTGCTCAACAAGAATGGCCTTGTGTAGCATCTCTTCTAGCTCCACATAATGTTGCATCTCAACATTGTCTTGTATCTCTCGGTTTAAGCCACAAAGGAATCTTGACATGGTTGCTTCTCTATCCTCTGATATGTTGGCCCTCAACATAAGCAACTCCATCTCTTGGTAATACTCCTCCACTGATCTTGAACCTTGTGTAAGCTTCCTCAACCGGTGGTGCAAGTCTCTAAGGTAATGGCTTGGAACAAACCTCTTGCGCATGATTGACTTCATCTCTGTCCAAGTCTCAACCGGTTCCTCTCCATTCCTTCTACGAGTTGTGAGGTATTGATCCCACCAACTCAAGGCATAGTCATAGAACTCAGTGGCAGCAATTTGAATCTTCTTGTGGTTGGTGTATTGCTTGCACTGAAAGACTAGCTCAATCTTCTTCTCCCACTCAAGATATGCATCCGGATCAGCCTTGCCATGGAATGGGGGTATTTTGATCTTCAAACCGGCAAGATCATCACCTTGATTCCCTCTTCTCTCATGGGCACGTCTAGGTCTTCTGGAGGATGAGCTGAAGTGATCATACTCGTCATCAGTCTCCTCATAACCATCATGCTCTTGGCGAGTGGTTTGGCGATGTGCTTGGTGTGCCGCTTGTGGTCTTTCTTCTCTCCTAGTCTCTTGGTTTGGTAAGTGACTAGTGGCTCTCCTTATGTCTTCTCTCAGTTCTCTCCGGATGTCATTGAGGTTGGTCCTCATCATCTCGGTCATGGTTGCTACCATGCTTTGGTTAAGTTGCTCGGTCATAGCTTCCATGAGGAGTTTGTTTCTCCTGACGAGTTCAGCCTCTTCCTCAGACTCGGACACCATTGTACCTGCTTATAAACAAACAAGACAACCAGTAAAGAGTTCTAGGGAAGAAGACAAGCAAAAAGGAAAAGAGAAACAAGTAAAAAGGCAAAGACAACAATCGTACAAAGCAAGACAAAGTGAAATGGAAAT